>VIEB01000591.1:107631-149677 GCA_006547085.1 Malus baccata | reverse complement strand
AGAATTGCACCCCCAAATTTCGGCTGAAATATACAGAACAAAAGAAATTTAGCGAAACACACACATTTATGTGATATAAAAAAAATAAAGTCAAAAACCCTACAAAAATGATATAAAGGCCAATTGCAATTACAAAATCATTTCCTATCTTACTACAGCTATAGTGATCCCAAAGTCAGACCATAACAAAATAGCTGCATACAACAGAAAGCAATTAACTTTTACAGCACACGGTATCAAGAAAGTGTTCATATATTATGTTATACACCATAATCGAGTCAGTGTATAACATAAATAAACAAATATCCTACAACAAGATAAATGCCAGAGAGTAGCATGTGCATACAACCCTCCCCCAATAGAGAAACAACCTCTTGTATTTTCTCAAACAAAAGTTTCCTGGTGCAATACAAATCAACTTAACCCAAAATTCTACTGTAATCAAGAGCGAAAAAGAGAAAATTAAAAAGCTACAACTTTGAAAAAACAAATACAGATATAAATTGAAAATGAATTAAAGAAACAAATACACTATAAACAGACATAAATTCTAAAACTCCATTTCCAATTCTGATTTCTCATAATCCAAAAACATTAAAAGTAAGAAAAATGATTAAATTAGACAGAAATTAATAGCAGGTGTTACCTTCCGACGACGGTAGCCAGGGTTTTGATGTAGCTATTGATGATCTCATCCCTAGTGATATCACCCTGAGGGGCCTCCATGACAACCAACCAGTGCTCCATAATCTTTGTTCTTAACATCCAAGTAGGAATCAGGAAGTACCCAACGGACTCCAGGCAACTATGCAACAAGAAATTTACAAATACACACACATGTATAAATATGAGAACCCAGACACAAGAAAATAATAAAATCCCAACTTAGAAGCAGAATCACCTTTGATTTTGAGTGAAACCTCTTCAGATACAAGTGCCCCAAACGCATAATAGCACCTAGTTGAAACTGAGTAGATCTTCATTCTTGCTTCTTCCTCACTGCAGTTCAGCCGAATGCGTACAAGCAATCCAAACTTGGTTATATAAATCTTCATTACAAAATATAAATCATAGGAAACACAAACAATAGGAATACAGTACAATCCTATGTGCTTTTTGAAATGTGAAAGCCATGAATCTTACAAAAACTTTAGTCTGTAAAAAAAAAGTGATCAAGACCATGCTATAAGAAACATGATTAAGACCATACTATTTAAGAGATCATTAAGACCCTGCCACAAAGTGGGGTTATAGTTTAGATTTTGAATATCAAAAGCCTACAAAAAAGTTAATGAGTTTTGCTTTTGTTAGAACTTCAAAACATATAACCCAACATTAAGAATTCCACCCCCCCAAATTTCGGCTGAAATACACAGAAACAAAAGAAATTTAGCAAAACACACACATTTATGTGATATAAAAAAAATCAAGTCAAAACCCTACAAAAATGATATAAAGGCCAATTGCAATTACAAAATCATTTCCTATCTTACAACAGAAAGCCTAGTGATATCATCCCTGAGGGGCATCCATGACAACCAACCAGTGCTCGAAGTCACACCCGTCGAGGAGGATCGTCTCCTTGGGAGGCCGGTTCGACCAGTTAGGGTTCGGGTCCCTGAGCGACGACGTCGTCGATCTGGTCGACAAGCATCGGACGATCGCAGGGGAGAGCCTGCCGGCGGAGGCCATGACTCCGGCAAGAGGGCGGAGACAGTGGAGGGGAGAGAGCGAAGAAGACCGAGATTGGGCGGCCTATATTCGTTAAGACTCATAAAAATTCTGGTAAAAATATGACCCACGTCCGAAAACGATGTCTGCATATTATAAAACCCCAACTGAAATTTTCTTTTAAAAAATAAAACTCAACACCGAAACAAATAAATACATGGCTTCTCTAAAGAGATTGGGTTTTGTTAAGTTTTATGCTATTATGCTCCTCTAAATGAACAATAAGTATTATAAAGGTTCAAATCAAGTATCATTAAATGAAGTTTACACAATGCAGTCACTAAAACAACCACTGACCTCCAATAACAAATAAACAGCTCTGCGTAGAAAACAGCAATTAGCTCAAGTATATATTCTTATATATACATATTAATAGTTCTGTATCATATATATATATATATATATAAATATTTTTAGTAATAATATTCATGTCTCAAAGCTTACACTTGATTTACAAGACAGAGAAAAGCCCTATAATTTTTTGCGTATTAAAACACTAGATGAAACCCACACACTAAAATCTGACTATGCGCAAAGCTCATCAGCCATGTAAGGTCACTCACTATACCTCCTATGGCATGTTTACTTGATTGGATTTGGAAAAGTGATGAATAGGAATGAATCTGGTTGTATAAGTATTGAATAAACTACCTTCATGTGATATCTGATTTTACCGTAAGACCCACTACTTTTTTATTCCGTATGTCTTAGGCTCTCAACAAACACAGAAAACATCACGTATTGGAATGATACCCACACATTACATAACCATTTCTACTAATGTCATTAGTGTTGCACTCTATCACTTGAAGTTATGATAAGTTGCTCAATCAATCCCATCAAATTCCCAACAAGAAACCATACACAAATACATAAAATAGAATAAAAGTCCCAAAAAAGATTTTTGAATTCCTTCTCAAGTATTAAGTTTCCACTCACATTGATGGAAGGGAAAAAATGCACACTATTCCATCCGCACTCACCAAACAAACAAGGCTTCACTATGTAAACTGGAGAAGCATCTTGTAATGATTAAAAATTCTAATATCCACACTACTCCACAATTAAGGACTAAAAAGGTAACACTCAACACATAATTCAAATTTCAAGTAATATAAATTTCATTGGTTGAGAGAAAATAAAAAACACTAAAATTCATTTGGAAACTCAATTGTTTAAGTTCTTCACTAAATATGACCCGACATCATAAATTATAATGAAATATCCACATCTACTATTTTTTGTTAAAATTAAAACTATGGAGGCAACACAAAAAGTACTGTTAAATCATTTCATAGAAAATAAAAAACAAGAGAAATACTACAACAAAGGGAAAACATCTTTGTCTTATGTAAAAGTGAAACATTTGATCGCCTCTCAATCAACAAAAGCAAAGGGAATTCACGCAGAGGCATGAACAAAGACGTCCTAGGCACACATGTAACCAAAAGGAAAAAACAAATGCAATACACAATTAGTCTAAGGTACAAATTTTGTTGCTGATTCTGATATGCCGACAGGCCGTAGTGCCCTCCCTCTGGATACCTCCCAGATGGAAACCCACCTGAACTCGGAGGCAATCCATACAACAAAGACGACCCGGTACCCACACCCGGACCACCACCAGCCGACCTAGCACCACCTAGTCCAACACCCAGCCCACCAACACCACCTAAACCATAAACCCCAGGGCCGCCATAGTTACCATAAGGCCCACCCAACCCTCCAAATCCGCCACCACCACCCAAACCCGAATTCACCCAGTTTCCGATACCAGGCAACCCAAGCCCACCCAATGGATGGTGACCCAACGGATGCTTGCCCTGAAGCCCACTGGTATACCCACCATAAGAACCAATTCCACCTGGGATGTCGTACTGCCCAGGAATCGAAGACGGTGGTGCCATCGCCATCCCATCGCCGTGTGTATTGGACCCACTCCCGGGTCCTTGATCCTGACCCGGCCCGTCTGACTTGCCCTTTTCCCCATCAATCGCCAATTTACAAGTCAATTGCCTCCCCTCGATGTTCTTCACCGGATCGACGAGTGCCACCTGAGCCCCTTCCGGAGTCTTATACACAAACAACGCATACCCCTTGCACTTCCCAGTCTGCTTATCAAAGCCTAACGGCCCCTCTTCTATCTCCCCGTACAGGGCAAAATGGGCCAAGAGCTTATCCGACGACATGTCGTACAGAACATTGGCCACATATTTCTTCCACAACGATACTTCGGCGACGTTGTTGGAGGCAGTGTTGGAGTTCGAATTCCCCGCGGAGGCGAGCTGCGTGACGGTCATGCGACCGTCGATCTTCTTGACGGGTTCTTTCAGGGCCATGAGAGCGCCGTCGACGTGGCGGAACGTGACGAACCCATAACCCTTGGATTTCCCGATGGTTTTGTCGAGGATGACGATGGCCTCCTCGATCTCTCCGTATGAGGATAAGAGGGATCGGAGGCCCTCGGTGGTGGTGTCCTAGCCGAGGCCGCGAATGAATGTTAGGTACTCAAGCCCAAGGGAAGAGACCAACCCAAAAGACTAGTCCAATAGGTGGGAGGACCCAAGGACTTAAGAACCCTTACACTCTCATAAGTGTAGTCGATGTGGGATCATAACATTACACCATCCTTCGGAAGACCTGACGCCCACGACGGTAATCACGTCGCCCAGTCCCTCGTCACCAAGTCCCTTAGAGCCCATACTCCTAAGGCGGTAATCACGAGGTGGCACGTCACGTCACCAAGACCCGCAACGTCGGGCACCTAGGCTCTGATACCAATATTAGGTACTCAAGCCCAAGGGAAGAGTCCAACCCAAAAGACTAGTCCAATAGATGGGAGGACCCCAATGACTTAAGAACCCCTATACTCCCATAAGTGTAGTCGATGTGGGACCATAACAATGAAGAGCTTGCGCTGGGAGGCGTCAAGATCGGCGATGGAGCGGACGACGTCGAGGACGTCGACATGGCGGGAGAGGACGTCCTGGAGAATGTCGAGAAGTTGATCGAGGGTGAATTGCTCGATGAGCCTGCGAGCGTCTTCGGGGGAAAAGCTTAGGAGCGGAGGAGGGATCTGTGTCCAGAACGACACCATTTTCATCGAGCTTGCACTTCTTGGTTGCGTCCATTGGGAGAAGAGATAGAGAGAGAGAGAGAGAGAGAGGAGGAGGAGGAGAAGAAGAGAGATGATAAACCCTAACCCTATAGGAAGAGGAAGAGAGCGGAGAGGGAGGTGGATTGTCTGCCCTCCCATTTCCATACTCTCTTCATGCCCTCTTGTAAGTGGTCACGGTTAAACCACGTCATCATTTTATATTAATTTTTTTTATAGAAATAATAAAACAAAAAGTAATAAGAATATAAAATGTTGACGTGTTTTAACCGTGACCACACAAACAGGAGGGGATGAGGAGAGTATAGAAATGGGAGGGCAGACAATCCACCTCCGAGCGGAGAAAAGGTGAGGGGTTGGGAGTTTTCCGAGCGAGTAATTATTTTGTGTGATTTTATACTGGATGGATACCTTGGGCCTCTGCATATGAGTAAATATTCGAGTTAAATGGGCTTTGATGAGAGTATGGACTGGACCTGAACATATTTAGCTAGTTAGGCTTCTCGTGGAAGTTTCATGAAATATATATATATATATATATTAACAAACGATTTTATTTACACTAAAGAGAAGGAGGTGGGCTTAACCTCACAATGAGCTAGCAGTAATGTGGTTCAAATTCTCCTTTGGCGAGAATCGAACCTAAAACCTCTCACTTACAAGTGAAGATAAATATCACTAGACCGTAGTACTAAGTAGCATAAACCATACTTTCTAGCTAGTTGGGATTTATATAAATGTGATTAATGTACAACAAAAATGAAGTTGTATGGTGATTTTGGTGGTGGCATTGCAGATCTGATGCTGATTGAATAATAAGGGTCATGTAGTTCGGATGATTAAAGAGCATTCACTCCCAAACCCGAGCTTCCAAGTTTGATCCCCTCCTCTCGTCTCCTGCCTATATGGAATAATCTTGACATGTGATTTACACAAGGTTATGGATATTTGCATTATTTTTTGGTTGATAATTTGTATGAATGAAATCAGCTTCTGATCGATGTTCGGGTTTCCGTCAGGGGATTGGCTGCTCCATACTCAACTCTCAATCATGTTCCACTGTTTGGTTATGTGGGGGAAGCCATTCACATTGGGCAGAACACAGAGAATTGGAGCTATTATTTACCTATTTTGTCTCCCTTGGTTGCCTTTGTATCCTTCCCCAGACTTCACTGTTTGGGAGCCGCATGCATCAGTGCTATGATGGGTGAAAATTGTGATATTATCGACATCCATCATTCTTTCCTCGACATAAATGCATACGAGAAGCAAAGTTTACGCAAGGAGGTTCCATTAGTTAATGACAACGAGTCTCCGATAGGACGGAAGGAAAGGAGAGACGGAGACGGAAAATAATATGACTAGCCAACAAAGGGAGGACACTATGGAACAAAGGCAGGAAGCATAGTTCAGGTACATTGAGACTTGTGAGCGACTCAAGCAAAGAATAATACAGCGTTAAAAGACCCCAAGGGTGAAGTCATGTATGATTCAATAAGTTTTATGATATTTTCTTCGAATATTTATGCTTTTGAATCAGCATATAAGATTCAATCAGCTATTTTTCTTTGGAAAATTGCAATTTCATTGACATTCAATGTTTTCAGGTTAGAAAGAAGATGTCTGAGCATCCCCATCCTCATAGGTACTAAGTCTTTGTCACATATACTCGTATGAAACATAAGAACTTCATAAATTAGATGGGTTGTCTCGTTATAATATCTAGCAACATTCTCACTTACCTTCTCATGTCAACCTCCTCACTTCCACTCATGCTACATGCATTCCACTAGCACGCAAACATAAGAGCAAAGAAAGTAGGACAAGCTAAAGCAAAAACGGTGGCAAGGCTTGATTGCGAAGAAGATGGGGTAATTAATGAAGATGATGAAGAGTTGACAGTTCCTCAAGGGCTGAAACGTAACAAGAGATTAACGAAGGTAATTGCTAGTTAGCAGAAATTATGTAGTTCACCATTAACCATTGGTCTTGATTTCTTGGATTTAAACTTTTAGGGACCTTGCTAGATCGGCGTATTTATTCCTTTCTATGTTTTCTAATGTTTTTCAATGTTGTTTGTTCGTGCCTTACTGCATTCTACTCTTTATTCTTAATAACTTGACAGAAAGACTTTAATAGATAGCCAGGTTGCTGCTCAACGGGACATAAGCAAGCATGTCACATATCTCATCTTTGGAGAAACTGGATCTAAAGCTTGTAAAGAGAGAAAATTGGAAAAGAAGTTTCGTTCGCAGAACAGATCAGAGTTGCCAAAAACAGAAAAAAGGAACTAGCTATGGTAACCTCATCCTTGGTTAGCGCAGCGAATGAGAAACGAGGGGAGTGTGCTTATGTTTCTGCATTCCTAGGGACAGAGGAAATAGCGTATGGTAAGGTAACTTCATCCCTTATTTGTTTACAAGGTTTCATGCCAAATTGCCAATATTGCAACGAAACATTCATCGAGCTGAAGTGCAATATTCTTTTCATGAGAAAAATGTGTGTTCGGTGAACTGCCATTGCCGGAAGTTATATCTCACCTTCACACGCATGAAATATCCGGCTTGCCTTGCCAATATTTTAACATTGATCAAAAGTCTTGCGGGTGTAGTCGATGGATTTTATTTTTCAGGTTTGGCTTTTATCTTCCATTTTGGTCACAATTTTATTGATCCGCAAGGTTGTGTTGTGGATGCAAAATCTACCGTAGAATCGTGGTCTATTCTCCAAGATAAGTTGAACAGCAGCATAACCATATCTTTTCTTTGCTTTTCTTTCCGTAACCAGCACACTACAGGTCGTAGACTTCTTTCTACTGCTGAACTGGGTTATAATGGCGGTGTGGTCGCAGTGGTAGCAATGGTGGTATGGCAGTGGTAGTGATGGTCGCAGTGGTACCATGGTACAAAGAAAATGTGAGAACAAAATCTCATATCGGTGAGGGACCAAATCATGCAAGAGCTTATAAGAGAGTAGGGCACTCTCCATATAATTAATTAGTTTTATGTTGGAACCTCAACTTTCTTACGGTATCAGAGCAAGTTGGCCCAAGTGTGAAGCCTAATGGCAACACGTGCTCCAAGTCACCTAATTTATGTTGTCTATGTGTTAGGCTTGAAAATTTACCACACGTGAGGAGACGTGTGAGAATGTGATGACAAGGTTCCATATCAGTGAGGGACCAAACTATGTAAGGGCTTATAAGGAGTTAGGTTATTCCTCATATTGTTAATTGGTTTTATTGTAAAACCTCCAACTTTCTTCATGTGAGAATGTGTGGACAAAGTCCCACATCGGTGAATGACCAAATCATGCAAGGGCTTATAAGAGGATGAGCTACTCCTTATATTGATGATTGGTGTTACAGTTGAACCCCAACTTTCTTCATGGTGCCACTTGCCCAGCCCTAAGGGCAATCTTAATTACGATCAACAACTACTACGACATAAAAACGGCATCTTCACGGATAGATACTGCAAGTATGATAGGTCAGATACAAAACTCAATGGTTTGAAAAAATAAGAAACGTAGGTCAAATACAAAACTCAATGGTTTGAAAAAATGAGAAACGTCTACTCTTCCAAGAAAAATCATTTGTCCAGGAAATTAACTTGAACGTGTAGACTAATTCATATGAAAAGTTCAAATGCATGACACTTAATTAGGGAAAAGGATCCTCTCCGGATTCCTTCCACCAAATTCACTCAATCAATCAACCTAGGTCTTTGAAATTTGATCCAACGGCTACAAATAGGGGGCCCCTTTAAAAGTTATAATAACTTTAGCCGTTGGATCAAATTTCAAGGACCCGGATTAAGTGATTAGGTGAATTGGGTGGAATGGATCCGGAAAAATCTCTTTCCTTTAATTAGCGGGCCAAATTATGGACCAAATTGAGTACATTTTGAGACTTTTCAAGGTTGTGGTCCCCGATATCCTATTTGTGCCCCTAATACACGGAAAAGGATCCATCCCAGATTCTTTTCTTAGGGATCCCATGATTTCATTGGTTCATCTTAAATCGTGCGGTTAGTTTTCGTTTGGTACTATTTATATTTAATTTTAAATTTTAAATTTTGAAATGATTTTTTACCATATGATGTACGATGAACGGGCGAGATGAACAGCACTCACTGTTTCTCTACAACATATAAGCATTTTAGCCAAATAATGTCATTTTGCTAGGTTAAATATGCCTTTTAAGTTTTGAGATAAAGAACACTCACTACTTCTCTATTCTTAATTTGGAGTTGGGGTTTGGCAAGACTAGGCATGTTTGACAACGTTTATAAAGTTACTAAAAGTGTTTTAATATCACCTAAAGAGCTTTTAACAACGTTTGGCAAAAAAAGCTAACCGTAAGTGTGAATTAAAAAAAAAAAAACACTACTTGAAGTGCTTTTAGAAAGAAGCACATGAAGCAGCTAAAGTGCTTTTTTTTTTCTTTCTAAAAAGCACTTAGCATTTTTTTTTAGTGTTTTCATGTGCTTCGGGCCTAATTAAGCTTATTATATTTGTTGCTATCATCTCCACCATCTTGAATTCTCTTTAGTAGATCCAATGAGCGAAGGTCGTCGTTTGTGGTTTCTTTAGTGGAAAATCACTATTCAACGTCAGGAAAAAATTGCGTTATGTGATTATGGTTGTTTGCCAAATGGTTGCCAAATTGCATTGGGTTATTGGAGGACCCCTCGACTTCTAACGTGTAATTATGGCTGTTTCCAAATGTTTCAAAAGCTGCTTTTCCTGAAGCATAATTTTATAAATGCAGAGACTCGAGATCCTACAAAGACAAAAAGCATTAAACTGGTACTGCAGCCTTCTAACACGATAAATTTTTAGTTGTGACGGGAACACGGATAATACAACACATATTTCTATGTAAGTGGTGGAAAAATTTAATTTTTACTTTTTAGCACACATATTCCACCATTTATATGAAGACACATGGTATACCATCTCGTGTGACGGTCACACCTAAAAATCTCTCTTCTAACACAATGGCAAATGGCTTCCTTTACATGATCCTCTTATTCACGTTCATTATTTCTACAAATATCCATGCATGCAACCAAACTGAACGTAGCTCTCTCTTGTCCTTTGCCCTCACTCTATCCTCTTCTCTTTTAAATTGGAATTCCGTTAACTGCTGTCGTTGGGAAGGAAAACTACTTGAAATGCTCATAGAATGAAGCACTTGAAGCACTTGAAGTGCTTTTTTAGAAAAAAAAATACTTGCATTTTTTTTTATAAATATTTTCATGAACTCCTAATTAGGCTTATTATCTTTGTTGTTATCATCTCTGCCCCACCTTGAATTTTCTTTGGTAGATCCAACGAGCGAAGGTCGTCGTTTGTGGGTTCTTTAGTGGAAAATCTCTATTCGACGTCTTGAAGGGGTTGGAAATATTGCATTGTGTGGTTATGCTTGTTTGCCAATTTCTCAGTCGGGATCTTGGAGGACCCCTCGACTTCTAATGTGTGGTTATGGTTGTTTTCTAATGTTGCAAAAGCTGCTTTTCCATCTAATCAAGCATAATTTTTTAAATGTAGAGACTCAAGATCCTGCTATATATATAAGCATTGAGCTGCAGCAAGCCTTCAAACACAATGGCTCATGGCTTCTTTCTCATAATCCTCTTATTCACGTCCGCTATATCTCCAAATATCCACGCATGCAACCAAAATGAACATAGCGCTCTCTTGTCCTTCAACCTAACTCTATCCTCTCCTCCTTTAAATTGGACTTCCATTAACAGTTGTAGTTGGGAAGGCATCACTTGTAATCCGGAAGGTTGGGTCACCCATTTGCTCTTACCCTTGAAGGGGCTCGACGGAGTTATTTTTACCTCGTCATCCTCACTTGCAAACCTCACGCATCTCACCCACTTGAATCTCTCCCACAATTCACTTCACAGTTCACTCGAAAATAATCTCTTTGAGTCCCTGAATCATCTTGAGATTCTTGATTTGAGCTATAACCTTCTTTCTGGAGAGCTACCTTTGTCTCTAAAATCCGGCAACATTCGAACACTCGATTTATCAAGCAATCGCTTCCATGGTCCAATTCCATCTTCGTTCTTCATGCATGCTTGGAATTTGACAAGTTTCAACGTCAGCAACAATGCCTTCTCCAGGTACATCCCATCCTCTATATGTCTCCATTCTAACCCTTTGATTAGAGTGTTGGATTTTTCCTCAAACCAATTTAGTGGCAACATTTACCACGGTTTCGGGAGGTGTTCCGAGCTGCAAATTTTTCGTGCTGGTCACAATAATCTCTCAGGGCTACTTCCAGAAGATATCTATGATGCTACCAAACTCGAAGAACTTGCAGTACCTCTTAATTCACTATATGGAGGCATTAGTGATAAAATTGTCAACCTCACCAACCTCGCAATCCTTGACCTCTCCTTCAATCAACTGAGCAGAGTGCTCCCCTTCCGTTTGGGGAAGCTCTCCATGTTAAAAATCGTAAAGCTCGATTTCAACGACCTACAAGGTCCGTTGCCCCAATCTTTGATGAATTGCACCAGCCTTGTAGAACTACGTTTGGGACGAAATAACTTGGAATGAGACATTACCAAGCTTAATTTCTCCAAACTTGTTCAACTAACTAAACTTGACCTGTATAGGAACAAGTTCACTGGTAAGTTGCCTACGAGCCTTTACTCATGTAGATCCCTGAAAGCAATTCGATTAGGTTCGAACAATCTAGAGGGACAAATACAACCTGAGATTCTTTCGTT
The DNA here is from genome assembly GCA_006547085.1 of Malus baccata. Classification (NCBI taxonomy): domain Eukaryota; kingdom Viridiplantae; phylum Streptophyta; class Magnoliopsida; order Rosales; family Rosaceae; genus Malus; species Malus baccata. The sequence goes on along the minus strand of VIEB01000591.1, from coordinate 138,082 downwards.
AAACTTTCTGTCCTTCCTCTCTCTTAGTAACAACCGATTGGAGAATGTCACAGGGGCAATGAAGATATTGATGCGCTGCAAAAGTCTTCGAATACTCCTCCTTTCGTACTCCTTTAATGGTGAAGAAATGCCATCCGACGATGACATGGTTGGTTTTGATGGATTTCGAAATCTTAGATTTTTGAGCTTGGCGCATTGTGATCTCACCGGTCGAATACCTGTATGGATAGCAAAGGTAAAAAGTCTGGAGATCTTGGCTCTAGGAGGTAACAAAATCACAGGGACAATTCCTAGCTGGTTGGGGACTCATCTACCAAGACTTTTTTATATAAGCTTGCCATTGAACCTTATTTCAGGTGAATTTCCGAAAGAACTTTGTAGAGTACCAGCGTTGGTACATGAATCGATTGCAGCTCAAGCAGACCCTTATGATCTCGAACTGCCTCTTTACACGGTCGCGGTGATGAATCCCGATAGCTTACCCCGCAGATTGTCTAACTTTCCACCAGTGATGGATCTTTCTTTCAACAACATTACCGCTAGTATACCCACTGAGATCGGCCAACTCAAGCTTCTCCAAGAGTTGTATCTAGATGACAACGACTTCTCCAGCAACATTCCAGACCAAATATCTGAGCTTAAGAACTTAGAAGGTTTGGATCTCTCCAAGAATCACTTGTCTGGAAAAATCCCATCGTCTCTGGCGAGCCTTAATTTCTTGAAGAGCTTTGCTGTGTCATACAATAATCTTGAAGGTCCAATCCCAACAAGCACTCAGCTCCAAAGCTTTGAAGCTTCCGCATTTGAGGGGAATCCAAAACTTTGCGGTGCTCCGCTTCCGAAACAGTGTCGCATTGATGCGCATAATAAGAACAACGGAGATGATGAGGACGATGGGCATCAACTTCCGTGGTTCTATATTGCCACTGCACTGGGGTTTATATGCGGATTCTGGGGAGTCTGGTTCTTTGATCATAAAGAAGACATGGAGATACGCGTACTTTCGGTTCACAGACAATGTACAAGATAGGCTCTATGTCATGTTAGCCGTGCGCATGAATAGGATGAAAAGATGGCTTAGCAAAATAATCTCCATCAATTCTAAGTTTTCCACATAAACCTCTGTTATGCATTTTATTGTATAATAAACGTCCGCTATCGAAGTTATTGCTTTGTAAATGACTAAATTGTGATTTGCAAATCCCTCTAATCCCCTCTAACTTGGTCTCGATTCCTCGAGACTTGGAAATGCCTCGCCCCAAACATAGCCTAAAGAAGTCAAAAACTTGATTCAGGGACCAAACTGAGAATCAAGTTACCAAATTGACAATGTAAAATGTCATTTTTTTAGCAAAATAACATCACAACAAAATATTCTAAACCAAAATGAGAGCGCATGGCATGCAAAAACGTTTTATGCAAGAATAGCAACACATAATCTGCAGAGAAGACTGCAAATTAACGTGTTCCATGTAACAAGAGATCACCATGCAGTCTGCTTTCTGTCAATATGTGCCCTACCTGAACGGCCTCATACTGCGTGGCAAAGTAGAGACATGACTAGTAGCATAAGATATGACCTTGAAAATGTATTCATATTCGGATAAAAGGCAATCAGTTGTGACCCCAGCAACACGCCAAACAAAATATCATTCAAAACCACAAACATTAAAGCCTACGGCCCATCTCCTTGTTTATCCACAACATGCCTACAAGACTCATCATACCATACCTAGCCTCCTCAAGCTTAGTAACGGTTTGGACCAGGATTGACTCCAGCATCCCTGTCTGGCGTGTAGTTATTCTGGTATTGTCCAGGTCCCGAATTTGGCCCAGCTTGATTAGGCACAGGAGATGGACCGGCATTCTGAAAATCATGATTCTGCATATTTTCCCTTCTCCTTTCGAAGTTCCTTGATCTGTCACAGTAATGAGGTCTTTCATTGCACCTGTTTCTCTCATTTGCTCGACTATTGTTTCTTATCCATTCCTCATGGCACTTGGGAATCACATGGTACTGTTTGGCCATTAATAAAAGGTTCACCTGCCAAAACAAACAAGAAAGCAAACAAATTAGGTACAAAAGAATTTTCTGATTAACTTAGTTGAAAACAACATAGAAACAGGTATACAATGTAGAAAAAACACACGTTGTTTAATATTACTATCACACTCGGTACCCAGACCATAACTCTTGGAGTACAGAAATTTTGAAATGAAAATTACCATGGATCAATTTTTTTCGGATGCAATCGACACAAGAAAATGGTTAGTTCATCAGGGTTTTCATATTTCACGGGTTCTTCAGGATAACTTTCATCTGTAATATTTCAGAATTGAGTTGTTTAAGAAGATGACGTCCTAGGTGTCAGAAACTTACAGGTGGGAATTCCAGCTGTCTTGTGTACCCGGCTCCTAGAAAAAATGTCTCCTCTTGAAGATATCTATTAGGCCTGCTAACCAAGTAAGCATAATCAGTTTTGTTTCATGTACGGTTACTAACAAAACTGATTACGGGCTGGTTTGGTATTGCTGTATTTTGAAAAAAAACTGCTGTGAGAATAAGCGGCTGTGAAATAAATCAGCAGAGTGTTTGGTAAATTTTTTTGTAAAAGTGCTTTTGGAAAAAAGAAAGCAGTCTAATAGTGGGTCTTTTCATTAAAGAAACATTGTAGCTCCGTGTGCTTTGAAAAAAAACCAGTTTTCCAAAGCTGCAAATAGCAGCTTCAGCTTTTTCCTTTGATTTCAGCTTATTCTCACAGCAGCTTTCAAAATAAGCCATTTTTTTTTAGTTTACCAAACATCTAAAACCCTCACAAATTTTTTTCATGGGTGCTTTTTTTTTAAGCATCTCACTCCCAAACTAGGTCTTAGCCTTAGCTGCCTTAGGCTAATTACAAGAATACCCTCAACTACCTTGACAAACTACAGTTACCAACAAAACTGATTACATTTAGCTTTAACAAACTATTTAACAGTAACTATATTTGATGACTTGTCATTCTCCCTAATATAGATTTCTGAATCCGTGGGATTTGCTGACAAAGAGTCTCTGATTTTAGGGAGGGGGAGAGAGAAAGAGGGAGTTCATGGTAATGGAGGAGGATGCGCAAGATAGCGAGAGCCCTCTGAAGGAGGCGCACGATATCCAGTCCCAGATTAAGAGTGCTATGCGGTCATGCTTCCCTTACTTCAAAGAACTATCTGAGTAATCTCTCTCTCTCTTCTCACTGAATTTGTGTGCTTTTCATGAATTTGATTTCAAATATTAGTTGTGATTTTTCTTTTCTTTTATGCCAGAATGTGTGGTATAAATTCATACTGGATTGATTTGTACTCAAAGTTTGTAACCACTTTCTAAGACCCAAAACATGAGACAAAACCTCATATTCTTTGTCCAAATTCCTTTTCAGAATTCTGGGTTGAATATTTTCCTCTGTTTTCTTTGGATTTCCTGCTTCAGTTTTGATCCAGGATGACTATCCTCGTTAACACAGATCGTATGAAAAATTAGTGGTTGAGAGGGTAATAATCAGTGGCTGAGCGTCTGAAAACTTTGAGCCGCAAGCACAAGCATGGACTTCCATCCTGTTCAGCATACACTACTTCTGGGTTGGTTTCTCTGAGGTTTCCTTTAATGATGTTGTTGGAATACAAGACGATTACTTTTTCAATCAAAAGAGAAGAAATACTACTTCAAGTTGATAAGGGTTTTCTTTGTACCAGTCAGAACTAACGCGGGGGACATAAGTTTGTGGGAAGTGAGTTCTAGGTAGAAATTGCTGTCGAGAAGTTTTCAGGTATGGGATATCGGAGCGAGTTCAATGATACTGAAGGTACACCAGAATCATCTTAACCTATTTGATTCTAATGACACTCAGGCAACTCTGATCAAGGATCCATGTGTCTCAGTAAAGCGTATATTATGGAGCCCCAATGGTACTCTATTCGGTAAGTTCTCGATTTGGTAAGCTTGAATACAATCCACGGTAGCTTTTTGTAGAAAACTTTATGTGCAATTGTTCTTTCAAACAGGAGTTGCATATTCTAAACACATTATCCAATTATAGGCTTATTTTGGTGGGAATGAGATTCACCAGCATTTGGAGGTAGGTTCTGCATCTTCTACCTTTTCAGTATATTTCATTTTGCTGTTCTCTATTCTAATACTTTTATCAATTTCTGGATCGATGCTCATGCTGGTAGTGTTAATGATTTGGCGTTCTGCAACCCGGTTATGCAACTTTGTGCCATCACTTGCGGTGATGATAAGGCCATTAAGGTTGGTTTTGAAGAAGTGGTGATATAATAGGTTGTAGAAAACACGATAAACTTATACATCGATTTGTGTTTTAAAGTTGTATACTTTCGAAGGTCATGATACTCCCGTGCATTCTGTGTGCCCTCATAACAAACAAAATGTCCATGTAAGGACTTCGCTTTATCATTTTTTAAATCCCTTGATTTGTCTCTCTTCATTTGCCTTCCATGAATTATTTACTCTGTTTTGAAATTCAGCTTATGCCTTTGTGTTACAGTTTTTCTTTTCAACATCAGTAAATGGAAAAATAAAAGCATGGCTATACAACAATATGGGTTACCAGGTGGATTACGATGCTTCTGATCACTCAATCACGATGATGGCCTATGGTGCAGATGGTAAAAGGTTGGTATGCCACTCCTTTCAAATGTTATTGCGACCTACACCTATATTCCAGGCAACAAGAAAATTCAATCTTTAAATTAAACGCAATGCAGGCTCTTTTCGTGCGGGACAAGTAAAGATGGAGAATCTCATGTTGTTGGATGGAATGAAAATGATGGTGTAATAAAGAGGAATTACGTAGGATTTCAAAAACCATTTTCGGGTGTTGTTCAGTTTGATACAAGCAAGAATAAGTATTTATCCGTTGGCGATGACTATGCAATCAAAGTTTGGGAATATTTTGACTGCTGATGATGATGAAGGTGGTCTACCACTACCAGTAAGTTTCCTTTAAAACTATGAATAACGAGTAGTAACTATATTCTAACGAAGTTGCTATAATGCACAAGAGATTGCTTTATGTTTTAGGAAACTTGGATTCGCAAAGGTTACCACAATCTATTTGAACGAATCAAAATGGGACAGCAGTCTTGATGATCTGAAAGACATCTTCCCGAAAACGTATATCAAGGTGCACACATCTGTTATGCATTGAATTTTTTACTATGTTTCAGTTTCTTTCCGAAACCCATATAATGCTATTTCAGATGTAGATTTTGTACTTAATGAGTCTGGAATTCATTGCAGGATGGCATTATCCCAGCAGACAAGAAGTCAAAGTACCTGGATTCCGAATTAGTTATAGAAAGCTGCTTGGAACCCCTACTGGTGCATTTCTAGATCTGTTCTCTACTGTTCGAGAAAGCTGCTTCACTGCTTAAGAGAAGAGCAAGAGATAATGTGCACGAAAAGTCCTGAAATCAGATACATATCAAACCAGGATGGACTCCTGCAGTTTGATAATTGTAGTATTTCATACTCTTTTTCCAAGGGGGTTGCAGCACAAAACTTTATGATTATGCAAGAGATACTGATATTGCTAATCACATGTTGTTTTGGTTTTTTTTTTTTTTTTTTTATTGTGATTTTTATGTGGTGTTTATATGTGCAGGCAACAGTCGCCTTGAGGTTGGTCTCAAACGGTTTCTCATCAACTCATCTACCGAATCCACAAAACCGAGTGCAGCTTCATTGACTGAATGAACTGGTGCCTATACTGCCTGCTTGGACTTTTTCTTCATGGATCTGGTGAGTGATTTCTTCAGCAAATCCTAAATTTTTCTTGGATGATCTGGGTGTACGTGCGTGTGTGGAAATAATAAATGTTAAATTTGAATGTATATTTGGTTGAAAGATTGATTTGTATTGAATTGAAATGATATATTGATGTGTTGTTAAGAATACAAGATAAAGCCTCTCTTGTAGAGAAGCCGAGAAGGAGGCAAAGACGCAACAAGCAATCAGACTCATGCCTTCAATCACTCCAAATTTAAGGAGAGAAAGTAGCCGAAAGTAAAAGGAAAAATAAGGAAAAAAAAATGGGGTATGGTGGAGATGATGGTAGGGCTGGAAAAAAATCCCAAAAATCTCAAACCATACCGAAAAAATCCCGATCCCAAACCAAAATTCCCAAAATTTTTGGGATGTCATCCCGAACCAAACCGAAATTTTCGGTATGGGATTCGGTTTTGCATCTCTATATTTTCGGTATTCCCATACCGAACCGAAAATAAATATTATATATATATAATATTTTTTAATTATAAGAAAATTATTTCAACCGTTCATTATTTTGGATTTAATCTGTACCGTTCATTTGTTTTTAGGTCGGATCTCCCATTTCACTTCCGTTCCATTGATTCGATCGAACTTGAAGCGCAGCAACCTTCCTCATCGAGCCCTCATCTCATCTCTGTGTCGAATTCCGGCCAGCCACCGGCCCACCACCACACCATACTATCTCCTCTGACTCTCCAGCCTTCCTTCACCACACAGCCACCGCCACGTCATCGCTCTCTCTCTCGCGATCTCTCTCTCGGGTGATTTTCTCTCACATCACAGAACTCTCGATCCAGCACCAGCACCGAATAGTGCAGCTACAGGTAATGCTACCCATTCTTTTTGTTACTTGACCACTAAGAAATTTTATGAGAATCGGATTTCCATATTTTTGTTTTGGCTATAGAATCTTAGATACATGGTCTTGCTTTAATGTTTGATGGCAAATCAAGTTTTGTAATTCTGTTTTCTTTGCAGTTCTATATTTATTTTTTGGGCTGAGGTTAATTTACATTGCTTGGAGATCATCAGATTCTAAATCTTCCCAGACGAAAGAAATTGAAGAAGTTTATTATATGTTTTCACTTTTTAGCCTTTATTTGATTTGTATTTATTTATGGCCTCTAGATAGATGGATGGTAAACTAACAATGCTTGGTGCCTGTACTACCCAGTTTATGGATCATAATAATCAACTTTAGTTCGGATAAAGCAATATTTAAATTTTTTGAAGACTTGCTTTGATGCTTTTGAATGAACATGTGAATGAGGGAGGTCTTCAAAAACCTCCGAAAACAACCTCATCTGTATAGTGATAAAGATTGCAAAACAACTTTACCTCAACTGTGCAACTGATAAAGTAAGATGATGACATTGAGTTAACTGGTGTCATATGTTTAAAACTTTCCAGGCTCATTGGTTTTCCCTTGAGTTAGCCATGAAAGTACTAGGCATTTACAAGAAGTTGGGATAATCTCAGAATTCAGAGTTGTTCTGAATTGACTGCCTGCATTATTCCTGATGTCTGATCACTTTTTATATCCTTTTGTCTTCATCGCGTTTATGAGCTTACAACATGAATTTTGTCCCTTTGCCAGTCTATTTTGTTATTTTTGCTGTCTAAATTTGTTTCCATGGTGTTGTAACTTGTAACTAAAAGGTTCAGATACTGCAAAAGTGCGATTTCTTATTATCGATGTGATCAAGATTTAAGTTGTTCTGTGTGTCAATTAGGTACTTTCCACTGGACTTGGTAGGATTGTGCCAAACTTGATATCAAGGAAGCATACGAATAGTGCAGCTACATGTAAAGCTACCAATTCTTTTTGTCACTTGACCACTAAGAAATTTTATGAGAATCAGATTTCCATATTTTTGTTTTGGCTATAGAATCTTAGATACATGGTCTTGCTTTAATGTTTGATAGCAAATCAAGTTTTGTGGTTCTGTTTTTGTTTCTCATACCATAAAAGGTCGTACCCAGTGCACAAGGCTCCCACTTTACGCAGGGTCTGGGAGAGGTGAATGTCGGCTAGCCTTACCCCCATTTTATGGAGAGGCTGCTCCCAAGTCTCGAACCCGAGACCTACCGCTCATGGGCGAAGGCACTTGCCATCGCACCAAGTGCGACCTCTTTTGTTTCTCATACCATATGACTCTTTAATTGTAAACTACTGGATGGCTACATATGTGTACATGTGAAATGTATACTTTCACAACAGTAAACACAAAAGAAAGTAAGCAAGGAAGTGTTAGACTATGATGAACTGTCATTCTGTAGGATTTATTATAGACACCATGAGTAGAATCATAGATCAGATTATTGAGGTATCACATTTTATGCTGTACTCAGGGTCAGGGAGACCATGCTATAAACTAGGACTAGATAGCATAATATGTCAAATTTTAGTCCAAAAGCCCAAAACCATTTCGGGATTCCCGATTTGTCCCGAAATCCCGAAACTATTTTGGGATTCCCGAAAATTTGGTTTGGGATCGGTGTTGAAATTGGGATTCTCGAAAATTTCGGTTTGAGAATCGGGACAAGGGTTTCGGTATGGGATCCCATACCGAACCACCCCTAGATGATGGTGTCCACGGAAAGCAAATAGTGATGAATATAATTATTAATAATAAATGTATTTGGCTTCTTCTATATGTGTTCTCTTAATGGACATTATTTCTTGTATATTTCAGAATTTCAAAATATACAGAAGGAACAACCCTTGGAAGTGGAACTCCCTCCAAGGCTTCCCCAGAAGAGAAAGTGGAGGGGTCTATTGCATGTAAAACATCTGCTTCAAATTTCTACGTTTCAATAATTTTTTATGGTTTTGTAGTATTCATCGTATAATTTGCAATTGATTTTGGTTTTTTTTTGTGTGCATTTTTTAAGTGAATTTGGTTGTGAGTTTGAATTTTTGTCTATAATTTTTTGGGTAATTTCATTTTCTGCATTCTAATGTTTGTTTATAAAATTTTGGGCCATTTTAATTTCTTCATTCTGTATTTATTTGCCAAAGGATTGACCAATGATATTCTGTATTTAGAACTGTAACTTGGATTTTGAAATGGCTTTCTGTGCAAGTTTAAACTTGGGTAACAACCACAAATCTTCATTACTTTTCAATTTTTGTCCATTGCATCTTCAAATTATTTTAAAGCCATGCTTATGGAAGAAAAAAGGAGCTCCCAACCGTGAAACCCAATAAGTCAACTTATTAGAAAATGATAGCCTAACCATTGTTGTTTTCAACTTATTTGTTTACAGTGTGAAGAAGTTGTTAGCCTCTGTTGTGGCCATAATTGATACACATTTCAATTCACTATCTGTGAGTAATGTCTCAGTATTTCTCCATATTTCACACTCAATTGTTAATGGGAATTCAATATGCTGCCTTTATAAGCCTGCAAAACTGTCTTATACATAATATCTCATTAGGATTCTGTTTTAGTTTCTTTGGACCACATTTTCTATTAGCTAAACCTCAAGCTCAAGCTAAGTGTTGAAATTTGTATCTAAATTTGTTTAAAGTTTTGTTCTGATCTTCTGTTAATGTTTTGTGTACTCTTAAGGTTAAATATGGGGCATCCATCTACTCTCATATTTTAGGTATTTTAAGAATGACCGTTCCTGCTTTTTTACGATTTTGTATCATATGGTATGAAATAATACTCTCTTCTGTGTTCCAAATGATTTTACATTGCTTGGTAAAGGGTTGTTAAAGAATGTGGTCGGGTTTTTCAGATTGTGTTGTACAATTTCATATGTAGAACTAACCATTGTAAAATTCAATCATATTGACACAGGTTTATTCTCGACATATTTTTTGCTACATATTGGTAAAGGGTTGTTAAAGAATGTGGTCGGGTTTATGTCTCCCTTTTGGCTACACATTGACACAGCTTTATTCTCAGCATATTTTTGTTAGGGTAAGTGGCTTGGTGAATTCTGTTTTATTATATAATCTTTGGGGTTATTTTAAGTGAAAACGAAATGTTGACATTGATATAGCATACAACAACAACAACAACAACAAAGCCTTTTCCCACTAAGTGGGGTCGGCTATATGAACCCTAGAACGCCATTGCGCTCGGTTTTGTGTCATGTCCTCTGCTAGATCCAAGTACTCTAAGTCTTTTCTTAGAGTCTCTTCTAAAGTTTTCCTAGGTCTTCCTCTACCCCTTCGGCCCTAAACCTCTGTCTCGTAGTCACATGGCCTTATTGTCGTCCTATAAAATTTTCCCTTGAGCTTCAGTGGCCTACGACGGTCACACAACACGCCGGATGCACTCTTACACTTCATCCATCCGGCTTGTATTCTATGGTTGAGATCTCCATCTAATTCTCTGTTCTCTTGCACGATAGATCCTAGGTAGCGAAAACGGTCGCTTTTTGTGATCTTCGCTAGATTGCTCCGGTCATTAGTGTGGATAAGTATATAAATGGATAGAGATAGGAAAGCAAACACAAGATGTACGTGGTTCACCCAGATTGGCTACGTCCACGAAATAGGGGAGTTCTCATTAATTGTGAAGGGTTTACACAAGTACATAGGTTCAAGCTCTCCTTTAGTGAGTACATGTGAATGATTTAGTACAAATGACATTAGGAAATATTGTGGGAGAATGATCTCGTAATCACGAAACTTCTAAGTATCGGAGTGTGGTATCGTCTTAACTTGCCTTATCTGTCTCATAGGTAGATGTGGCATCTTCTCTGGAAGTACTCTTCCTCCATCCAGGGGTGGTATCTTTAACTGGTGGAGATGCACAAGGTAATGTATCAATTTCACTTGAAGCTTACTTGTAGTTTCAGGCTTGGTCAAGCGCGATACAAACCATGTAGTAGGAGTCCCTCAAGTTGCCGAGCTAGGGGATTTGCTGAAAGAGGTGACAGACAAGGTAAGCAATCAGAGCTCCGGCTGATTGTTCACATTCTCCCTATCTTGCAGGCAGCATGAAGGATAAAGAGAAGAAAAATGAGAAGAGATGATATGGGATACTTTTGCTTTTGAAGAAGTAACTTTCCACAGGCTTATTCTTGAACTGAGCTGGAGGGTTTTCTGGTTTCCTCCAGAGTATAAGGCCGACTGAAGAATTTGAGGGTCAAAACAAGTCCATCAAATCTAGAGTACGTTCGACCCTACTGATATGGGATACTTTTGCTTTGACAGAGTAATGGATGTATCGGCACGTGTGCTGTTACGCTTGTCTCCACATGCTTCCTTGTATCCTTCTCACTTGCCCCATCTGTTCCTCAGGCAGATGCGGTATCTTCCCTGGAAGCATAAGATGTTGAAGATGAGTACTCGAGAGCAATGCCAGGTAAGTAAGTTCCAGGCAGTCAGTTCCTGGCTGGAAGCTTGATTCCAAGTGCTGACTGATTGCTCTCTTTCTCCTTGTCTTGCAGGTAAGAACAAGGCCAAAGGAAAAGACAGGGAAAAAGCATGATATGGGATACTCTTGCTTTTAACCCTGATGATATGAGATATTCTTGCTCTAGTATAGCTTGTTTGCAGAGGTATTATCGGGGGGAAAGAAAGCTGAATATTTCGAAAGGCTTCGTTGAGAGTGCCCTCTCATATATGAGGAAGGGTTGAGCATTTTTGCAGGTCTGTCTGTCCGTTGGGGATGGAGGTTGACATATATAGGAGTCTCCTTAACAACAAGTAGTAATGCTATTCCTTTACCCTGTCAGAGCACTTTGAAAAAGTGGTCTGTGGTATGTGGAAAGCTGATGTTGCGTGTGAAGATTACAGACAGCTTTATCCAAGGAGATCCGGCTCTTGCAGTTGGGAAAGTGTTGCCTCTTCGGTTTTTGAACAAGCAATCCTATCGGGGATCTGGCTCTCGAGATTCGGAGAACGATGCCTCTTCGATTTTTGAGAAAGCAATCATGCTGGGGGTCTGGCTCTCGAGATTCGGAGAGCGGTGTCTCTTCGATTTTTGAGAAAGTAATCATGTTGGGAGTCTGGCTCTCGAGATTCGGAGGGCGGTGCCTCTTCGATTTTGGAGCAAGCAATCTTGTTGGGAGTGTTTTCTCGAATGTGAGTAAAGGTTGGGCATGTTTGCTAGTCTACCTTGCCACGAAGCACAGAGGTTGACACACAGGGACTTTCCAATTATCCAGCAGTGATACTGTTCCTTTACCCTTATGGGTAATAATATGGTAGCTAGACCTTCAAAATTTATGTGTCTAAACTTTGTTAGTGCTGGTAGCTAGACCTTCACGTGCTCAACTTTGGCCGAGAACTTTGGCAAAGTTATCTATGGTACCCATGAGCTACTGTTGCGTGTGGGAAGTGGGTGATTGAACAGTAAGAATCATGTGCTGTCTACTTCACCAGAAGTCTTCGGCAGAATGCCCATAATTTCCGCATAGCTGAGTGTGCGTGTGACAGATGCTGACAAGGCTAGAAAAGTAGGTGCCCCTTCGATTGCTGAGATTGGCCCTCGTGGTCTCTGAGCAGCCCAGCTTTTGAGAAAGCAAGCGCCTCTTCGATTTCTGAGCAGGCGCCTCTTCGATTTCTGAAGCTCCGTCGAGTGCAGATTTTTATAGGGGCTGGCATTAAGTTCCAAAGCACACTTGAATCTCCACCAGTAGAAGCTCCATTCTTACACTTCTAAGATCTTGATTTGTTCGACCTCTTCTCTCTTCAACACCTTTGAAAATGTCTGGCCCCTCCGACCGTCGTTTTGACTTGAACCTTGTTGAAGAGGCAGCCCCGCCTTCTCCAGACAACATATGGCGCCCATCCTTCGTCTCCCCTACTGGTCCTCTTACCGTTGGGGATTCCGTGATGAAGAATGATATGACCGCTGCGGTGGTGGCCAGGAACCTTCTCACTCCCAAAGATAACAGACTACTTTCCAAACGGTCTGATGAGTTAGCTGTTAAGGATTCGCTGGCTCTCAGTGTTCAGTGTGCAGGTTCTGTGTCTAATATGGCCCAACGCCTATTTGCTCGAACCCGCCAAGTTGAATCATTGGCGGCTGAAGTGATGAGTCTCAAACAGGAGATTAGAGGGCTCAAGCATGAGAATAAACAGTTGCACCGTCTCGCACATGACTATGCTACAAACATGAAGAGGAAGCTGGACCAGATGAAGGAATCTGATGGTCAGGTTTTACTTGATCATCAGAGATTTGTGGGTTTGTTCCAAAGGCATTTATTGCCTTCGTCTTCTGGGGCTGTACCGCGTAATGAAGCTCCAAATGATCAACCTCTGATGCCTCCTCCTTCTAGGGTTCTGTCCAGTACTGAGGCTCCGAATGATCCCCCTCCGGTGCCTTCTCTTTCTGGGGCTCTACCGACTGCTGAGACTTCTCCTAAGCAACCTTTGTGAAGGCTCCCTCTTGTTTGTTTATTTTGACTTATGTATATGTACGTATTTGTAGCTTATCGGAGATATCAATAAATAAGTTTTCCTTCATTTCAACGTATTGTGTTAAATACACCAAAGCCTTCTTCGCTAAGTTCTTTGAATTTTCTATTGTTGAAACTTTGTGAGTGGAGCATGTAGGTGGAGGTAGTGTTCCCTTAATTTCCTAAGTGAGGAAAACTTCTCGATTGGGAACTTGGAAAATCCAAGTCACTAAGTGGGATCGGCTATATGAATCTTAGAGCGCCATTGTGCTCGGTCCTGTGTCATGTCCTTCGTTAGATCCAAGTACTCTAAGTCTTTTCTTAGAGTCTCTTCCAAAGTTTTCCTAGGTCTTCCTCTACCCCTTCGGCCCTGAACCTCTGTCCCATAGTCGCATCTTCTAATCGGAGCGTCAGTAGGCCTTCTTTGCACATGTCCAAACCACCGTAACCGATTTTCTCTCATCTTTTCTTCAATTTCGGCTACTCCTACTTTACCCCGGATATCCTCATTCCTAATCTTATCCTTTCTCGTGTGCCCACACATCCAACGAAGCATCCTCATCTCCGCTACACCCATTTTGTGTACGTGTTGATGCTTCACCGCCCAACATTCTGTGCCATACAGCATCGCCGGCCTTATTGCCGTCCTATAAAATTTTCCCTTGAGCTTCAGTGGCATACGGCGGTCACACAACACGCCGGATGCACTCTTCCTCTTCATCCATCCAGCTTGTATTCTATGGTTGAGATCTCCATCTAATTCTCCGTTCTTTTGCAAGATAGATCCTAGGTAACGAAAACGATCGCTCTTTGGTATTTCTTGATCACCGATCCTCACCCCTAACTCGTTTTGGCCTCCATTTGCACTGAACTTGCACTCCATATATTCTGTCTTTGATCGGCTTAGGCGAAGACCTTTAGATTCCAACACTTCTCTCCAAAGGTTAAGCTTTGCATTTACTCCTTCCTGAGTTTCATCTATCAACACTATATCGTCTGCGAAAAGCATACACCAAGGAATATCATCTTGAATATGTCCTGTTAACTCATCCATTACCAACGCAAAAAGGTAAGGACTTAAGGATGAGCCTTGATGTAATCCTACAGTTATGGGAAAGCTTTCGGTTTGTCCTTCATGAGTTCTTACGGCAGTCTTTGCTCCTTCATACATATCCTTTATAGCTTGGATATATGCTACTCGTACTCCTTTCTTCTCTAAAATCCTCCAAAGAATGTCTCTTGGGACCCTATCGTACGCTTTCTCCAAATCTATAAAGACCATGTGTAAATCCTTTTTCCCATCTCTATATCTTTCCATCAATCTTCGTAAGAGATAGATTGCCTCCATGGTTGAGCGTCCTGGCATGAACCCGAATTGGTTGTCCGAAACCCGTGTCTCTTGCCTCAATCTATGCTCAATGACTCTCTCCCAGAGCTTCATTGTATGACTCATTAGCTTAATACCCCTATAGTTCATGCAATTTTGTACGTCGCCCTTATTCTTGTAGATAGGCACCAAAGTGCTCGTTCGCCACTCATTTGGCATCTTCTTCGTTTTCAAAATCCTATTGAAAAGGTCAGTGAGCCATGTTATACCTGTCTCTCCCAAAACTTTCCACACTTCGATTGGTATATCGTCTGGGCCTATTGCTTTTCTATGCTTCATCTTCTTCAAAGCTACAACCACTTCTTCCTTCCGGATTCGACGATAAAAAGAGTAGTTTCTACACTCTTCTGAGTTACTCAACTCCCCTAAAGAAGCACTCCTTTCATGTCCTTCATTGAAAAGATTATGAAAATAACCTCTCCATCTGTCTTTAACCGCATTCTCTGTAGCAAGAACCTTTCCATCCTCATCCTTGATGCACCTCACTTGGTTTAGGTCCCTTGTCTTCTTTTCCCTTGCTCTAGCTAGTTTATAGATATCCAACTCTCCTTCTTTGGTATCTAGTCGTTTATACATATCGTCGTAAGCCGCTAACTTAGCTTCTCTCACAGCTTTCTTCGCCTCTTGTTTCGCTTTTCTATACCTTTCACCATTTTCATCGGTCCTATCCTTGTATAAGGCTTTACAACATTCCTTCTTAGCCTTCACCTTTGTTTGTACCTCCTCATTCCACCACCAAGATTCCTTTTGGTGTGGGGCAAAGCCCTTGGACTCTCCTAATACCTCTTTTGCTACTTTTCGGATACAACTAGCCATGGAATCCCACATTTGGCTAGCTTCCCCCTCTCTATCCCACACACACTGGGTGATTACTTTCTCTTTGAAAATGGCTTGTTTTTCTTCTTTTAGATTCCACCATCTAGTCCTTGGGCACTTCCAAGTCTTGTTCTTTTGTCTCACTCTTTTGATATGTACATCCATCACCAACAAGCGATGTTGATTAGCCACGCTCTCTCCTGGTATAACTTTGCAATCCTTACAAGTTATACGATCCCCTTTCCTCATTAGAAGAAAATCTATTTGTGTTTTTGACGACCCACTCTTGTAGGTGATCACATGTTCTTCTCTCTTCTTAAAGAAGGTGTTGGCTAAGAAGAGATCATATGCCATTGCAAAATCCAAGATAGCTTCCCCATCCTCGTTTCTCTCCCCAAAACCATGGCCACCATGAAAACCTCCATAGTTGCCTGTCTCCCTGCCCACGTGTCCATTTAAATCTCCTCCTATAAATAACTTCTCCGTCTGAGCAATTCCTTGCACCAAGTCTCCAAGATCTTCCCAAAATTTCTCCTTCGAACTCGTATCCAACCCTACTTGAGGTGCATACGCACTAATCACATTGATAAGTTCTTGTCCTATTACAATCTTGATTGCCATGATTCTATCTCCTACCCTCTTGACATCTACAACATCTTGTACCAAGGTCTTGTCCACGATGATGCCAACACCGTTTCTCGTTCTATTTGTGCCCGAATACCAAAGTTTAAACCCTGAGTTTTCTAGATCATTTGCCTTACTACCAACCCACTTAGTTTCTTGTAGGCACATAATATTTATCCTTCTCCTCACCATAACTTCCACTACTTCCATAGATTTTCCCGTTAAGGTTCTTATATTCCACGTTCCTAAACGCATTTTGCTCTCTTGAACTCTACCCTTCTGTCCTAGCTTCTTCACCCTCCCCCGTCTAATAGGATCAAAGTACTTCTTTTGTGTGTCCCGGGTAAAGTTGATAGGAGCATGTGCTCCCAAACAACTTTGAGTGGAGTCGTTCGAAAAGAAGTTTCTATGGCCCCCTTGCTCATTTAACACTGCATCCGGGTGCCGATGGAGATACAGCGACCCTTGCTCACTGACATTGATATAGCATACGGCACACTTTAATTCACACTCCTATATTCGGTCTTCATGTTTCCATTGCAACACTCTGCATTTCCCGGCCAATGATTTTTTTAATAAAGATGTAGTTAAAGCAACTACATGCTCTATCGAGTATGTTTTATATGTAGTTGTGGTAGTTGCAAGGAAATGAAATATTTGTTCTGATAATTGGTAGTTTAAATATGTAGAAATAAAGAATAATTATAAATGGAGCACCTAGGATATTTAACATTGTTTTCTTTTCCATGTAATTTTTCTCATGTTTAACATCTGCTTTTGCTTATGCATTTGATTCAAGTGCTATTTTTATTAGTGTTAATTTTGGGTTGCATATCCACAAACTAACCCAGTTAATTTTGCTTAGTGTTGATCTATAAGGAGAACTCTCATTGCATCAACTTGAACAAACATTCTTCTACTTAGTTGCTTAGCGGCTGAAACAAGAACGAAATACTTTTTATATATTTTTGTTTAACTGCTAAAACTGGATGGCTGGCCTGCACGACATATTTTTCTATCTTAACTTCAAGGGAAATATATGTGTAAAATGCATGTTGCTTAGGGAAACAAAGCATTTTTTGCAACCACATCTTTTGTAATCAGCTTGGTTGAATGTATATAAAAGTCAAGCTGCTTAACTTACCTACATCGTTCACTCAACTAAGCCTTTTGTTTGTTCATGATTATGTTGAATTTTTTTTTCAGGTTAAATGTGTCTTATTCGTGTAGTTAAGGCTAGTGCATTCTAGTCCTGCAGCAACGCGGGGACATTTTACTAGTTCAAGCTAAAATGCATACCACGACATGCAATTCATCCATGACATTTGGATTAAATATAAACATGAGTGATTCATTAATCTTGGTGAAAATCCTTTTGGTAAACCATGTAATCCCTAAGAGAATGAAATGTACATTAGGAGAAATTACAATCCTTACTCACAAGAAGCATAACTAATTTTAACGTGACATTCGTTCAAAATTGCATCCAATGACTTTTTTAAGCATCATAATGGAGATCAAGCATCAAGGCACATGTTTAATTCCATGATTGAAAATATCAAAACAAGCATGTAACAACACTTAAGCAATTAAAAGAGAAATCTACGTATTCATGTTAAGGCTCATGGCCTCACTCTAACGAAAGGAAATTAGTTACACATACTTGTATTAATACATAAGAAATTATCCATGAAAAATCAAAGAAAGAAGGCACCCTTTTATACAAGACGAGCTCTCCGTTCTTTGCTCTCCTCTGCTCCTGGCTTCCTCTCCTCTGCCTTTCAATGCTCTTCACTTCTTTCCTCTGCCTTTTGTCCAAGCAACTGTAACATTATGTTTGGCTGAAGAAATTTAAAATTACCAAGGAATTTTAAAATGATGGAAATTTAAATGATGGAATTTTATTCTATAGAATTTGTGAATTTTCTTGTTTGGGTAGCTTAAAAGAACAATGAAATTGAACATGGAATTTGTTGTTTTTAAACTCTCAATCATAGAAATTGGAAAATGACACCTATTTACATGAAATTTAAACTTGGGAATTGGAGGTCCCAAATTCCAAGTTTTTTTTTTCATGCGGAAATTCTAAATTTCTATGTTTATGACTCCAAACAAGGAAACTGGTGCATGTCAATTTATAACTTATGTCTTTAATCCAAATACCAAGTTTATTTCTCTCGTCCAAACATTTACCTACCAAAACCCAATAATCCCCATTCCCTTTTTTCCACCATCTTTTCTTTCCTCTTTCCATAATGCCGTGTGTTCCCTCCACACTTTAATTTTATTTTATTTTTTCTTCTTTCTTTCCCACTTCTGTGTGTGCTCCTCTCTTCCTTCCGTTCCTCTGCCTTTTTTTTTTCTCTTCACCCGTGTAAGAATTGTATTATAAAGACAAGACTTACTATTTGATCCACCACAGAGACAAGACTTTGGTTTGAAATCTTCTTTTCACAACATAATGGTCGTCCTCCATCATTTTCATTGTCCCCAAACTTATCTTTTTGGTCAGATAGAACCAAATGCTACACTATTAAAATGTGCAGATGCAATTATTAATCTCTACTCCAACTAGATTCCGCTAGATTTGGCTTTCAATAACGTTTGAAGCCCATTTCCTGTGGGAGGACTACGACAGACGTATGCTTGATATGATTATCTTCAGCTAAGCTAAAAAATTCCACCGTTTGCATACTTTTCCACTAAACTCCAATCATGCTGCTCCTAGAAACACAAAATGGCAAAAGTATCACAAACACTTAAAACTTCCAACTAAACTAGACAAGAAAACAAATATAAAAGGATGAAATATATAGTATAAAAATTGGTTCATCACGGTACCATAGTACCACTTGCCCATCTTCAAGGGGCTGTCTTAATTACGGTCAGTAACTATTGCTGTGTAAATACAGCATCTTAATGGACATTGCAAGTATGATGATCAGATATATAACTCAGTGGTGGAGAAAAATGAGTAACGTCCAATCTTCCAAGAAAAATCATTTCAGCAGGAAAATAATGTAGAGCGTGGAATTTACTTCATATGAAAAATACAGATGCATGCATTTAATCAGCAGACCAAATTATTGAGCAATTCGAATACAGTTTGAGACTTTAAGCTTGGGATCCCCTATGTCCAATTTGTGCCCCTAATACACGGAGAGATGAAAGATAGTTACTGCTTCTCTATGACATGAGCGTTTTAGCCATATAATGTCATTTTGCTAGGTTAATTACGCGTTTTAAGTTTTGAGATAAAAAAGAAAGAACACTCACTACTTCTCTATTCTTAATTTAAAGCTAGGCTTCGCAAGATTAGGCATGTTTGACTGTGCTTTTAAAGTAACTAAAAATGTTTTAAGAGCCAAAAATGCTTTTAACGACATTGGCAAAAAGTTGACAATAATTTTATGAGTTTTATAATAAAATAATAAAAACTAGTTGAAATGCTCATAGAATGACGTACTTAAAGTAGTTGAAGTGCTTTTTGGAAAGAAAAAAAAACACTTGCATTTTTTAAAAATGTTTCCATGTACTTGGGGCCTGATTAGGCTTATTATCTTGTTGTTATCATCTTCCCCACCTTGAATTTTCTTTGGTAGATCCAACGAGTGAAGGTCGTCGTTTGTGGGGTTCTTTAGTGGAAAATCTCTATTCGACGTCTTGAAGGGGTTGGAAATATTGCATTGTGTGGTTATGCTTGTTTGCCAATTTCTCAGTCGGGATCTTGGAGGACCCCTCGACTTCTAACGTGTGATTATGGTTTTTTTCCAATGTTGCAAAAGCTGCTTTTCCATCTAATGAAGCATGTAGAGACTCGAGATCTTGCTATATATAAAAAAAGGTCGTACCCAGTGCACAAGGCTCCCGCTTTACGCAGGGTCTGGGAGAGGTGAATGTCGACTAGCCTTACCCCCATTTATGAAGAGGCTGCTCCCAAGTCTCGAACCCGAGACCTACCGCTCATGGGCGAAGGCACTTACCATCGCACCAAGTGCGACCTCTAAATATAGCATGATCAATAAACCCAAGTAAATCTTACAACTTGGGTTTGATACATCAAGCCTTTAATTTTGCATCATCAAAAGGTGATCTTGGTGATACTACTGTAATCACCAAAAACTATGTAACCGAGTTACATATATGATGCTTGAGATCTTGCTATATATACGAAGACAAAAAGCATTGAGCAGCAGCAAGCCTTCAAACACAATGGCTCATGGCGTCCTTCTCATAATCATCTTATTCACGTCCATTATATCTCCAAATATCCACGCATGCAACCAAAATGAACATAGCGCTCTCTTGTCCTTCAACCTCACTCGTCCTCCCCTCCTTTAAATTGGACTTCCATTAACTGTTGTAGTTAGGAAGGCATCACTTGTAATCCGGAAGGTCGGGTCACCCATTTGCTCTTACCCTTGAAGGGGCTCGACGGAGTTATTTTTACCTCGTCATCCTCACTTGGAAACCTCACGCATCTCACCCACAATTCACTTCAGGGTTCACTTGAAATGATCATAGAATGAAGCACTTGAAGCAGCTGAAGTGCTTTTTAGAAAGAAAAAAACACTTGAATTTTTTTTAAATGTTTCCATGTACTTGGGGCCTAATTAGGCTTATTATCTTTGTTGTTATCATCTGCCCCACCTTGAATTTTCTTTGGTAGATCCAACCAGCGAAGGTCGTCTTTTGTGGGTTCTTTATGATATATGAGCGACAATTACTGCTTCTCTATGACATATGAGCGTTTTAGCCTTATAATGTCATTTTGCTAGGCCAAATACGCGTTTTAAGTTTTGAGATAAAGAAGAAAGAACACTCATTGCTTCTCTATTCTTAATTTAGAGTTAGGCTTCACAAGATTATGCATGTTTGACTATGCTTTTAAAGTAACTAAAAGTGTTTTAAGATCGCCAATAGAGCTTTTAACGACGTTGGCAAAAAATTGATAGTAATTTTGTGAGTTTTATAATAAAATAATAAAAACTACTTGAAATGATCATAGAATGAAGCATTGAAGCAGCTGAAGTGCTTTTTAGAAAGAAAAAAACACTTGATTTTTTTTTTTAAATGTTTCCATGTACCTGGGGCCTAATTAGGCTAGCGTGGAATTTAATTCATATGAAAAATACAGATGCATGACATTTAATTAGTGGACCACATTATGGAGCAATTCGAATACAATTTGAGATTTTAAGGTTGGGGCTCTCTATGTCCAATTTGTGCCCCTAACACACGGCGAGATGAACAACAGTTACTGCTTCTCTATGACATATGAGCGTTTTAGCCTTATAATGTCATTTTGCTAGGCCAAATACGCGTTTTAAGTTTTGAGATAAAGAAGAGAGAACACTCACTACTTCTCAATTCTTAATTTAAAGCTAGGCTTCGCAAGATTAGACATGTTTGACTGTGCTTTTAAAGTAATTAAAAGTATTTTAAGATTGCCAAAAGAGCTTTTAACGACGTTGAAAAAAAATTGATAGTAATTTTGTGAGTTTTATAATAAAATAATAAAAACTACTTGAAATGATCATAGAATGAAGCACTTGAAGCAGCTGAAGTGCTTTTTAGAAAAAAAAAATACGCTTGAATTTTTTTTAAATGTTTCCATGTACTTGGGGCCTAATTAGGCTAATTATTTTTGGATATGGATCCTCTCCGGATCCAGTTGTCCTAATCCACCTAGCCAAATCATTCGGGCTGTTGAAATTTGATCCAACGGCTAATGTTATTATAACTTTTAAAGTGGGCCCTTGTTTGTAGCCATTGGATCAAATTTCAACTGCCCGGATGATTTGACTAGGTGGATTAGGACAACTGGATCCGGAGAGGATCCATGTCCATTATCTTTGTTGAATCATCTGCCCCACCTTGAATTTTCTTTGGTAGATCCAATGAGCGAAGGTCGTCCTTTATGACATATGAGCGTTTTAGCCATATAATGTCATTTTGCTAGGTCAAATACGCGTTTTAAGTTTTGAGATAAAGAAGAAATAACACTCATTACTTCTCTATTCTTAATTGAGGGCTAGGCTTCGCAAGATTAGGCATGTTTGATTGTGCTTTTGAAGTAACTAAAAATGTTTTAAGATCGCCAAAAGAGCTTTTAACGACGTTGGCAAAAAATTGACAGTAATTTTGCGAGTTTTATAATAAAATAATAAAAACTACTTGAAATGCTCATAGAATGAAGCACTTGAAGCAGCTGAAATGCTTTTTAGAAAAAAAAACACTTGTATTTTTTATTTTAAATGTTTCCATGTACTTGGGGCCTAATTAGGCTTATTATCCTTTTCGTTATCATTTGCCCCACCTAGAATTTTCTTTGGTAGATCCAACCAGCGAAGGTCGTCATTTGTGGGTTCTTTATGACATATGAGCGCCAGTTACTGCTTCTCTATGACATATGAGCGTTTTAGCCTTATAATGTCATTTTGCTAGGCCAAATACGCTTTTTAAGTTTTGAGATAAAGAAGAAAGAACACTCACTGCTTCTTTATTCTTGATTTAGAGTTAGGCTTCACAAGATTAGGCATGTTTGACTATGCTTTTAAAGTAACTAAAAGTGTTTTAAGATCGCCAAAAGAGCTTTTAACGACGTTGGCAAAAAATTGATAGTAGTTTTGTGAGTTTTATAATAAAATAATAAAAACTCCTTGAAATGCTCATAGAATGAAGCACTTGAAGCAGCTGAAGTGCTTTTTAGAAGAAAAAAAAACACTTGCATTTTTAAAAAAAATGTTTCCATGTGCTTGGGGCCTAATTAGGCTTATTATCCGTGTTGTTATCATCTGCCCCACCTTGAATTTTCTTTGGTAGATCCAACAAGCGAAGGTCGTCGTTTGTGGGTTCTTTATGACATATGAGTGACAGTTACTGCTTCTCTATGACATATGAGCGTTTTAGCCATATAATGTCATTTTGCTAGGCTAAATACGTGTTTTAAGTTTTGAGATAAAGTAGAAAGAACACTCACTACTTCTCTATTCTTAATTTAGAGTTAGGCTTCGCAAGATTAGGCATGCTTGATTGTACTTTTAAAGTAACTAAAAGTGTTTTAAGATCGCCAAAAGGGCTTTTAACGACGTTGGCAAAAAATTGACAGTAATTTTGTCAGTTTTATAACAAAATAATAAAAACTACTTGAAATGCTCATAGAATGAAGCACTTGAAGCAGCTGAAGTGCTTTTTAGAAAAAAAAAAACACTTACAACTTTTTTTTAAATGTTTCCATGTACTTGGGGCCTCATTAGGCTTATTATCTTTGTTGTTATCATCTGCCCCACCTTGAATTTTCTTTGGTAGATCCAACCAGCGAAGGTCGTCGTTTGTGGATTCTTTATGACACATATGAGCGACAATTACTACTTCTCTATGACATATGAGTGTTTTAACCATATAATGTTATTTTGTTAGGCCAAATACGCGTTTTAAGTTTTGAGATAAAGAACAAAGAACTCTCACTACTTCTCTATTCTTAGTTTAGAGCTAGGCTTTGCAAGATTAGGCATGTTTGACTGTACTTTTAAAGTAACTAAAAGTGTTTTACGATCGCCAAAAGAGCTTTTAACAACGTTGGCAAAAAATTGACAGTAATTTTGTGAGTTTTATAATAAAATAATAAAAACTACTTGAAATGCTCATAGAATGAAGCACCTGAAGCAGCTGAAGTGCTTTTTAGAAAAAAAAAAATACTTGCATATTTTTTTTTAAATGTTTCCATGTACTTGGGGCCTAATTAAGCTTATTATCTTTGTTGTTATCATCTGCCCCACCTTGAATTTTCTTAGGTAGATCCAACGAGGGAAGGTCGTCGTTTGTGGGTTCTTTAGTTGAAAATCTCTACTCGACGTCTTGAAGGGGTTGGAAATATTGCATTGTGTGGTTATGCTTGTTTGCCAATTTCTCAATCGGGATCTTGGAGGACCCCTCGACTTCTAACGTGTGGTTATGGTTGTTTTCCAATGTTGCAAAAGCTGCTTTCCCATCTAATGAAGCATAATTTTTTAAATGTAGAGACTCGAGATCCTGCTATATATACGAAGACAAAAAGCATTGAGCTGCAGCAAGCCTTCAAACACAATGGCTCATGGCTTCCTTCTCATAATCATCTTATTCACGTCCATTATATCTCCAAATATCCACGCATGCAACCAAAATGAACATAGCGCTCTCTTGTCCATCAACCTCACTCTATCCTCTCCTCCTTTAAATTGGACTTCCATTAACTGTTGTAGTTGGGAAGGCATCACTTGTAATCCGGAAGGTTGGGTCACCCATTTGCTCTTACCCTCGAAGGGGCTCGACGGAGTTATTTTTACCTTGTCATCCTCACTTGGAAACCTCACGCATCTCACCCACTTGAATCTCACCCACAATTCACTTCAGGGTTCACTTGAAAATAAAATCTTTGAGTCCTTGAATTCTCTTGAGATTCTTGATTTGAGCTATAACCTTTTTTCTGGAGAGCTACCTTTGTCTCTAACATCCGGAAACATCCGGACACTCAATTTGTCAAGCAATCGCTTCCATGGTCCAATTATGTCTTCGTTCTTCATGCTTCCTTGGAATTTGACAAGTTTCAACGTCAGCAACAATGCCTTCTCCAGCTTCATCCCGTCCTCTATATGTCTCCATTCTAACCCCTTGATTAGAGTGTTAGATTTTTCCTCAAACCAATTCAGTGGCAACATTTTACGCGGTTTTGGGAGGTGTTCTGAACTGCAGATTTTTCGTGCTGGTCACAATAATCTCTCAAGGCTACTTCCAGAAGATATCTATAATGCTACCAAACTCGAAGAAGTTGCAATACCTGTAAATTCACTATATGGAGGCATTAGTGATAAAATTGTCAACCTTACCAACCTCGCAATCCTTGACCTCTCCTTCAATCAACTCAGCGCAGTGCTCCCTCTCCATTTGGGGAAGCTCTCAAAGTTAAAAATCGTACAGCTCGATTACAACAACCTACAAGGTCCGTTTCCCCAATCTTTGATGAATTGCACCGGCCTTGAAGAACTACGTTTGGCACAAAATAACTTGGAAGGAGACATTACCAAGCTTAATTTCTCCAAACTTGTTCAACTGACTAAACTTGACCTGAGGGTGAACGAGTTCACTGGTAAGTTGCCAACAAGCCTTTACTCATGTAGATCCCTGAAAGCAATTCGATTAGCTTGGAACCATCTAGAGGGACAAATACAACCTGAGATTCTTTCGCTAAACTCTCTGTCCTTCCTCTCTCTTACTGCCAACCGATTGGAAAATGTCACGGGGGCAATGAAGATATTGATGCGCTGCAAAAGTCTTCGAACACTCATCCTTGAAGCTTCCTTTCACGATGAAGGAATGCCATCTGACAATGACTTGGTTCGTTTTGATGGATTTCAAAATCTTCGATATTTGAGCTTGGCGCATTGTGAGCTCACCGGTCAACTACCTGCATGGTTAGCAAAGCTAAAGAATCTAGAGATCTTGAAACTGGGAGATAACAAAATCACAGGGACAATTCCTAGCTGGTTGGGGACTGATCTACCAAGGCTTTTTCATATATACCTCTCAGCGAACCTTATTTCAGGTGAATTTCCGAAAGAACTTTGTACACTACCGGCATTGGTACATAAATCTATTGCAGATCAAGCATACCAATATGATCTCGAATTGCAAATCTACGAAGTCGACGGGGGGTTACTACATTCCTTCTCACGCTTGTCTGGCTTTCTTCCATTGATAGCTCTTTCTTCCAACAACATCGCCGGTAGTATACCGTCTGAGATCAGCCAACTGCAGCTTCTCCAATCGTTGCTTCTAGACGCCAACAACTTCTCCGGCAACATTCCAGACCAAATATCTAACCTCAAGAAATTAGAGGTTTTGAATCTCTCCAAGAATCGCTTGTCCGGAAAAATCCCATCGTCTCTGGCGAGCCTTAATTTCTTGTCAAGCGTTGATGTCTCGTACAATAATCTCGAAGGTCCAATCCCAACAAGCACTCAGTTACAAAGCTTTGAAGCTTCTGCATTTGAGGGGAATCCAAAACTTTGCGGTGCACCGCTTCCAAACGAGTGTCGCATTGATGCGCATGATAAGAATAACGGAGATGATGAGGACGATGGGCATCAACTACCATGGTTCTATATTTTCGCTGCGTTCGGGTTTATTTTCGGATTCTGGGGAGTATGTGGTTCTTTGATCGTAAAGAAGACATGGAGATATGCGTACTTTCGATTCACAGACAACGTACAGGATAGGCTCTATGTCATGTTAGCACCGTGCATGAATAGGATGAAACGATGGCTTAGCTAAATAGAGTTATTTGTTTTTTCTCGGTTACATTTGAGGGTTTCGAAAATAAACCTCTGTTATGTATTTTATTTTATAATAAACGTCCCTATGCTGTCGAAGTTATTGCTTTGTAAATGACTCGTAAATCGTAATTTGCAAATCCCTCTCATATCCCTCCCACATTTCCAATCCACTCTAACTTGGTCTCGATTCCTTGAGACTTGGAAATCCTTCACCCCAAATTTGATTCAGGGACCATACTGAGAACCGGGATACCAAATTGACGATGTAACAATGTCATTTTTCTAGCAAAATAACATCACTACCAAAATATGCAAAAACAACGTGAGAGCATAGCATGCAAAAACAATCTAGGAAAGAATAGCAACGCAATCTTCACAGAGGACTACAAATTAACATGTTCCATTCAACAAGGATCCCCATGCAGTCTGCTTTCTGTCAATATGTGCACTACCTGAAAGAACTCGTACTGTGCACCAAAGTAAAGACACGACTAATCGCATGAGATATGACCTTGAAAGTGTAATCATATTCGGATAAAAGGTAACAGGTTCCGACCACAACAATATGCCAAACGAAATATCGTTCAAGACCAGAAACATTGAAACCTACAGCCCATGTCAAGCAGCCTCCTCGTTTATCTACAACATGCCTACAAGACTCATCATACCGCAACTAGCCTCAAGCTTAGTAACGGTTTGGGCCAGGATTGACTCCAGCATCCCTGTCTGGGTATTGTCCAGGATCATTCCCTCCTGCATTAGAAGGTGGAGCCATGTTTTTTGGTGGCACCCCTCCCGTGTTATTGGGATACATCTGATCGTAGTTGTTGGGCAGCATTTGATTGTAGCTGTTGGGAGGCGCCTGATTAAAGCTGTTCGGTGGCCTAGAATTCCAGTTGTTGCTTGGCTGGGGATTATTGTAGTTGTTTGGTGGACCCATGGGAGGCAGCCTTGGAGCCTTGTTTGGGGGTGGAGGACCCATGTTGGGAGACATTGGAGCCCCGTTGGGGGGTGGAGGACCCATGTTGGCAGATCCAGGTCCTGAATTTGGCCCAGCTTGATTAGGCATAGGAGATGGACCCATATTCTGAAAATCACGATTCTGCGTATTTTCCCTTCTCCTTTCAAAGTTCCTTGATCTGTCAAAGTTACGAGGTCTGTCATTACGCCTGTTTGTCTCATTTGCTCAACTATTGCTTCTTATCCTCATGGTAGTTGGGATCATATGGCACTGCTTGGCCATTAATAAAAGGTTCACCTGCCAAAACAAACAAGAAAGCAAACAAATCATGAATAAAAG
Source organism: Malus baccata (assembly GCA_006547085.1). Classification (NCBI taxonomy): domain Eukaryota; kingdom Viridiplantae; phylum Streptophyta; class Magnoliopsida; order Rosales; family Rosaceae; genus Malus; species Malus baccata. Next base: position 110,450 of record VIEB01000591.1, on the reverse strand, counting down.
AATTTTCCTGGTTAACTTAGTTGAAAACAACGTAGAAAAAGCTATACAATGTAGAGAAAATACACGCTGTTTAATATTACTATAACACTCGTTACCCGGACCACAATTCTTGGGAGTACAGAAATTTTGAAATGAAAATCACCATGGATCATTTTTTCGGATGCAACCAACACACGAAACTGGTTAGTTCAAAATTATGATATTTTACATGAAAACTCTGTACACAATGTTGACTAGGGTTGCAGAAAGCCTTCAACAGGGGTTTTTAGCACTGCTACAACATCAACTGACTAATAACTTTCATCTGTAACATTCTAGAGCCTCAAACTATCCTTTGTCAGAAAAAAATAAAGAAATAAATCTAAAATCTAAATATCATCAGACTGCCAGAGCAAATACGGAATGGGACTTATGACTTTAAATGAATCAATTGCTATAAATAATTTGTTTTCTTTGAAATTCAACCTGAAGAAACAAGCATATTTGTACCTCCATAATCTTTGTTCTTAACATCCAAGTAGGAATCAGGAAGTACCCAACGGACTCCAGGCAACTCTGCAAGAATTTTACAAATACACACACACACATATATGAGAACCCAGACACAAGAAAATAATATAATCCCAACTTAGAAGCAGAATCACCTCTGATTTTGAGTGAAACCTCTTCAGATACAAGCGCCACAAATGAATAATAGCACCTAGTTGAAACTGAGTAGATCTTCATTCTTGCTTCTTCCTCACTGCAGTTCAGCCGAATGTGTACAATCCTATGTGCTTTTTGAAATGTGAAAGCCATGAACCTTACAAAAACTTCAGTCTTTAAAAAAAAAGTGATCAAGACCATGCTATAAGAAACATGATTAAGACCATAATATTTAAGAGATCATTAAGACCCTGCCACAAAGTGGGGTTATAGTTTAGATTTTGAATATCAAAAGCCTACAATAAAAGTTAATGAGTTTTGCTTTTGTTAGAACTTCAAAAATGAAATTTAGCAAAACACACATTTATGTGATAAAAAAAATAAAGTCAAATACCCTACAAAAATGATATAAAGGCCAATTGCAATTACAAAATCATTTCCTATCTGACTACAGCTATAGTGATCCCAAATTCAGACCATAGCAAAATAGCTGCATACAACAGAAAGCCATTAACTTTTACAGCGCACGGTATTAAGAAAATGTTCATATATTATCTTATAACACAAATAAACTAATATCCTACAACAAGATAAATGCCAGAAAGTAGCATGTGCATACAACCCTCCCCCAATAGAGAAACAACCTCTTGTATTTTCTCAAACAAAAGTTCCATGGTGCAATACAAATCAACTTAACCCAAAATACTACCATAATCAAGAGCGAAAAAGAGAAAATTAAAAAGCTACAACTTTGAAAAAACAAATACAGATATAAATTGAAAATATATTAAAGAAACAAATACACTATAAACACAGACATATAAATTCTAAAACTCCATTTCCAATTCTGATTTCTCATAATCCAAAGACGTCAAAAGTAAGAAAAATGATTAACTTAGACAGAAATGAAGAGCAGGTGTTACCTTCCGACGACGGTAGCCAGGGTTTTGATGTGGCCATTGATATCACCCTGAGGGGCCTCCATGACAACCAACCAGTGCTCGAAGTCACACCCATCGAGGAGGATCGTCTCCTTGGGAGGCCGGTTCGACCAGTTAGGGTTCGGGTCCCATAGCGACGAAGTGGTCGATCTGGTCAACAAGCACCGGACGATCGCAGGGGAGAGCCCGCCGGCGGAGGCCATGACTCCGGCAAGAGTGCGGAGACGGTGGAGGAGAGAGAGCGAAGAAGAACGAGATTGGGCGGCCTATATTCGTTAAGACTCATAAAAATTCTGGTAAAAATATGACCCATGTCCGAAAACAATGTCTGTTCGCCTGAGATTATAAAACCCCAACTGAAATTTTCTTTTAAAAAAATAAAACCCAACACCAAAACAAATAAATAAATGGCTTCTCTAAGGTGGGTTTCTAGTGTTTACAACAACAACATAGTGGCCTCGAACCTTGGGTTTTGTTAAGTTTTATGCTATGATGCTCCTCTAAATGAACAATAAGTATTATAAAGGTTCAAAATCAAGCATCATTAAATGAAGTTTACACAATGCAGTCACTAAAGCAACCACTAACCTCCGATAACAAATAAACAGCTCTGCGTAGAAAACAGCAATTAGCTCAAGTATATATTCTTATATATACATATACATAGTTCTGTATCATATATATATTTAAATATTTTTAGTAATAATATTCATGTCTCAAAGCTTACACTTGATTTACAAGACAGAGAAAGCCCTATATTTTTTTGCGTATTAAAACACTGAATGAAACCCACACACTAAAATCTGACTATGCGCAAAGCTCATCAGCCATGTAAGTATTTGGAAAAGTGATGAATAGGAATGAATCTGGTTATATAAGTATTGAATAAACTACCCTCATGTGATATCTGATTTTACCGTAAGACCCACTACTTTTTTTATTCCGTATGTCTTAGGCTCTCAGCAAACACAGAAAACATCACGTATTGGAATGATACCCACACATTACATAACCATTTCTACTAATGTCATTAGTTTTGCACTCTATCACTTGAAGTTATGATAAGTTGCTCAATCAATCCCATCAAATTCCCAACAAGAAACCATACACAAATACATAAAATAGAATAAAAGTCCCAAAAAAGATATTTGAATTCCTTCTCAAGTATTAAGTTTCCACCCACATTGATCGAAGGGGAAAAATGCACACAATTCCATCCGCACTCACCAAACA
>VIEB01000591.1:83023-107093 GCA_006547085.1 Malus baccata | reverse complement strand
ACCCGGACCACCACCAGCCAACCCCGCACCACCGAGTCCAACACCTAAACCACCAGCACCACCTAAACCATAACCCCCAGGGCCACCACAGTTACCGTAAGGCCCACCCAACCCTCCATATCCGCCACCACTACCCAAACCCGAATTCACCTGGTTTCTGATACCAGACAACCCAGGCCCACTCAATGGATGGTGACCCAACGGAGGCTGCCCCTGAAGCCCACTGGTATACCCACCATAAGAACCAATTCCACCTGGGGTGCCGTACTGTCCAGCAATCGAAGACGGTGGTGCCATGACACGCCCCGACCCTGATATTTTCCAAATACCAGGATCGACACGTGCTGGCCGACATCCGGGGGTGACGAAAGCCATTAATTGATACAAAAGCTAAGAATAAGAAATAAATAAGGGTTAGAAATTTAAAATACAATGAGTTAACAGTTTAGGAACGTGCTCAGAGTATACAACTAAACCTAATCACTAAAAAGAATTAAGATAAAATTTAATGAATAGAGGAGTGGGTCCTACATCAAGAGGATCCGAAAATGCTGCTGCGGAAGTGCCTTGACGCCGAGATTAGGTGCCTTGATTCTAAGTCCTGAATAGGGGCTCAAAACAAAGGTGAATGGACCAAGTTTATATATATATAATAATAATAAAACAGTTATCAACATACTAACCCCCAAAGTTTATATAATGAAAACTACTAGCATAATAAATGATAGATTTAACAAAATCCTAGCATGCCAAAAATATTTCAAAGGCCATGTATCGCGGAAAAGCATCGCGAAAATCAAAACAGCAAACGTCTCATAAATCGTCTCGTAAACGCGGTGTGCTGCTAGTAAGATCACCGAATAAATATAACTCCCGACCCAATGCCTGCACCTAAGTCTCTGCGCCCGTAACTAGAGATAACTACCACCCCGCCCAATGCCTCTTCATGTCCCTCAGCCCGTAGCTAGGGATTATTTCTCCCGGCCTAAATGCCAACACCAGATCCTCGCCCCAGGCGGCATAGTGTCCACTAGATACGCACAAATAGTTACGTCTCTCTTAAATAACCACTTCATAGCATAGGTTACCGATCATCGTCTCCACTATAAAGAGGGGTTCAAAAACATGTTCTAGCATCCTATCGTCATCTATCAGATAGTCTACCAGTTCATGGTTTTATAGAAAATACGATATATTAAAATATAGCTCAATATAGGCCAACAATTAATTCCTCACCAAAAACACGAGACGATAATCAATATATTAAATCAACAGACTCCACATAAATCATATCATAAATTCATAGGCATGCTAATCATTTATGCAAATACTATAAAATCATGTAATTTTAAAAGGGGTCCACTCACAGTACTTAGTTGCCAAAAGCTGTGCCACTAGCGAAGAAGGAAACGTCACAATAATTGCCCCTAAGCACATAAAGAGTCCAATAAATAAAACTATATAATAGCAATTGAATTTGGGAAAACGAACATTGGAAACAGATTCAGAACGTCAAATTACCTTAAGAAGAGTCTCGGACGAAAACCCGAAAAGTCAACCCTAAAGTCAACGTTGACCGGGGGTCAACGGTCAAACTAGGTCAAACGGGTTTTAAGCTTGAATCCGGATTTAGGGTTTAGGTTTAGGTTAAATAGGATTAGGATTTATTGGGTTTTGGAATTCTAAGGTTTTTAGGTTAAGAAGGTTTAGGGTGAAAATGTTTTTGGGTGAAGAAGAGGGGTTTGGGCTTAAACCCAAACCCACACTCACACACACACACAAGGGCTGCACAAAGGCAGGCCCTCACTATACACACACATACGCACAAAGGCCCTAAGGCCTTATTAAAAGGGCTGGGCTTAGAGCCCCTTAACCAAAAACCGGCCCAAGGCTATTCTAAATAAGGCCCGAGGTCTTTGGGTTTTAAAAACACATAACTAAAAATAAAAAGGATGTGGGCTGGGGTATTGGGTTGGTCCAAAACGGGCTAAGGCCCGTGGTGTTCTAAATAGCCTGAAAGGCCTGGGGTTTTGCCGAATAAGAAGGCCGGAAATTCGGCCGGAAAACCACCCAACTTTAAACGGCTATAACTTTGTCACCACTCAACGAAATCAAGCGAGACAAAAACAAAAGTTGTAGCCCTTGAAGAGACGAAGAGAATGGTACCTCACACGACGTCTAACTCGCCGTGGTTTGGCCGGAAAATGCCTCGAAAGCCGTCGAACTCGCCGGAAACTGGGTAAGATTCAAATGAGTATGACTTCTTCAATACTCAACAAAATTGGGTGAAACAAAAAGGAAAGTTGTATTACTTAGGGAGACGAAGAGATTGATACCTTGCACGCCGGCCAACTCGCCGTGGTTTGGCCGGAAATGGCCTCGAAAGGGGTTGTGCTCACCGGAGCTCGTGTACGGGGCTTCATGGTTCGACTTTCAAGATGCCAATACTATGGTTGAGTTCGTAGCGAAGAGATAAAGACGATGGTGATGTTTGTTGGTAAGAAAAACTCTCAGATGGGTTGAGATAGAGAGAGTCGAGAGAGTGAGGGAGAGAGAGATGAGTGAGTGCCGGGATAAAACGAAGAAGAAAAAGGAGGTTACGGGGAGAGCAGAGAAGAGAGAGAAACCGGGGGAAAACAAAACAAAACAATTTATAAGGTGGGCCCTATGGGCTCACCAATTAAGACCTTAAAACAATTTTTAAATAAAAGTAGGGTTGGGGTGTTTCATGCCATCCCCATCCCATCACTGTGCGTATTGGACCCACTCCCCGGTCTTTGACCCTGACTTGGCCCTTCCGACTTGCGCTTTTTCCCCTCAATCGCCAATTTACAGGTCAATTGCCTCCCCTCGATGTTCTTCACAGGATCGACGAGTGCTGCCTGAGCCTCATCCGGAGTCTTATACACAAACAGCGCATACCCCTTGCACATCCCAATCTGCTTATCAAAGCCTAGCGGCCCCTCCTCCATCTCCCAGTACAGGGCAAAATGGGCCAAGAGCTTATCCGACGGCATGTCGTAAGGAACATTGGCCACATATATCTTCCGCAACGATAAGTTGGCGACGTTGTTGGAGGCAGTGTTGGAGTTCTAATTCCCCGCGGAAGCGAGCTGCGTGACGGTCATGCGGTCGTCGATCTTCTTGCTCGGTTCTTTCAGTGCCATGAGAGCGCCGTCGACGTGGCGGAACGTGACGAACCGTAACCCTTGGATTTCCTGGTGGTTTTGTCGAGGATGACATTTGAGGGTTTCTAACATAAAGCTATGATATGCATTTTATTTCATAATAAACGTCCCTATTAATAACTGATATAATAAAAGTGCCACATGGCATTATTTTAGTGGTTGAGTTTGTTAATATAGTTAGAAGGGTATTATTGTAATTGAGATATATGACTATATAAGGGATTGAATAGCTATCATTTCCTTAAGTTCGGTTGTATACATTTTATCTAATCAATTAATACAATCTTTCTTGTTTCTCTCTATCATCTTCGGCCAGGGATCTGCTGTCCCCAAACTTGTGTCTCCATTCGTGTCTCTTTTACAATTTTTTGACAAGTGTCCTTTAGTTTAACTCCTAGTTAACACTGTCAAAGTTTCATTAGATTAAATAAATTAAAACTAAAAGTTAAAAAAATAAAACCAACAGTCACTCAAACTCCCCCACCAACACCAATCTGACCGCCACACCCTCCCCAACACACAGTAGTCTGTTATCAGAACACCCTTCATCACCGGCGAAACCTCCATTTCTCTCTCTCCTCGCCATTTTTTTCTCTCTTCAGATGGTCTAGAAACAGTTTGTCTCCCAGTTTAAGTTCCATTCTTTTTCTCCCAAAACTTCCTCCAAAAATGGAGACCCAACCCATTTCCTGCAAATTGGAGCACCACCACCATCACCATTTTCATTACTACTGCAAATCTGGAGCCCCAACCCCTATGGCCGCTCCCCCCATCCTTCGCCGACATCTCCCTCGCCCAAACTACCGCCCAATCCGAGCTCCCGCAATCAACCTCCCTCCAAACCCTAACTCCCAACAGGCCATCATCGTCACCCTTGTCCCCCAACCCCTCTCTGCCCTCAAATCTCCCGTCCCTTACATTTCCAATCCCTTTTGGTTTTATTTTCTTTAACTTTTTATTTTAATTTATTTAATCTAATGAAACTTTGACAATGTTAACTTGGAGTTAAACTAAAGGACACTTGTCAAAAAATTGTAAAAGAGACACGAATGGAGACACAAATTTGGGGACAGCAGATCGCTGGCCATCATCATCCTCTTCCTCTGTACCAATTCTTCATCTTTTGTAATTTAGTTAATATAATAACTAATATAATAGAAATGCCACATGACATTATTCTAGTGGTTAAGTTTGTTAATATAGTTAGAAGGGTATTATTGTAATTATGATATATGACTATATGAGGGATTGTATAACTATCATTTACTTAAGTTCGGTTGTATACATTTTCTCTAATCAATCAATACAATCCCTCTTGTTTCTCTCTATCATCTTCATCTTCCTCTGTACCAATTCTTCATCTTTTGCAATGTAGTTAATACCTATGTTATCAAAGTTATTGCTTTGTAAATGACTCGTAAATCTTGATATGCAAATCCCTCTAAAAACAATATACGAAAGAATAGCAACAAATAATCCCCACAGAAGACTGCAAATTAACATGTTCCAAGTAACAAGGATCATCATGCATTCTGCTTTCTGTCAATATGTGCACTACCTGAAAAAGCTCATACTGCGTACCAAAGTAAAGACACGACTAATCGCATAAGGACCTTGAAAATGTAAATCATATTTGGATAAAAGGCAACCAGGTTCCGACCACAGCAATATGCCAAATGAAGCATCATTCAAGACCTGAAACATTAAAACCTACGGTCCATCTCGAGCAACCTCCTTGCTTATCTACAACTGCTTACAAGACTCATCATACCATACCTAGTCTCAAGCTTAGAAACGGTTTGGACTAGGATTGACTCCGGCATCCCTATCTGGCATTTAGCTATTCTAGTATTGTTCAGGGCCATTCCATCCTGCATTAGTAGGCGGAGCCATGTTGTTTGTGTTAGAATTTGAGATTGGAAATTATGGGAAAATTTTGATATGAGACAACATTTTGTATGATACCCAGAGCTCTTGCATCTTTGACAGCGTTCTTCCTCATCAGCTTCTTTTCATCAACTGAGAGATCTCCTTCCTTCTACTCTGAGATTTCAAACCCATTTTCAACCATATTCCAATGTTCATGAGAACAGAAAATGGTTTTCATCTTAATATGCCAGAAATCAAAGTTCTAACCATTGAAAAATGGTGCTCTTAGCTCGCTCCCACTAGATCCGGCCATCTTAGACTTGAAATATTTTGCTCCAAAAGTAGAAGCAACTTTATAAGGACCCCAAATATCGCAATGGATCAAATCAAACGGTTTTGTAGTTGTAATGGAACTAACACCAAAAGGTAAACGACTTTGCTTGGCTAATAGACGAACATCACAAGCATTATTTGACTTAAAAGGGAAATGCAACAGGTGTTTCGACATGAAATCTAGTCTAGATGATAAGTGACCCAGACACCGATGCCACAACTTCGTAGGTGAGAGAACAAGGTTGCAGACTCGGCGTGGGCAACCAGATGTTGTGGGAGTCAACGCCACCAAATAATAGAGCCCTCCACGTTGTTTACCCAAACCAATCACTGTCTTCGTCATCAAGTCCTACATAATACACCACGAAGGAAAAAAGGTTACAGAATAATGTAGTCCACTTGTAATTCAACTCATAGACATCAAATCTACTTTGAAAGTTGACAGACACAACACATCTCACAACAAAAAAGTAGAACTCAAAGGGACATTTCCAGTGGAGACAATGCGAGCTTGCTCTTCACTTGGTAATAAAACTGGTGACAAGTTGGTGTGTTTGACACCATCAGTGAGTAAATCTGGTGAGGAGGTTATATGATCCGTTGCACCAATGTCGATTATCCATCGATGTAAGGGCAAAAGGGATTTCGACGTACCTGTCTTCATGGCAGCTGCATTAGCTTTTAGGGGAACTGATGCATCACCTCCTTTATTATTCATTATGTGAAGAATTTGCTGGAATTGGGTGTCAGATAACCCAAACATCACCGACTTCATCTCCTTCAAAGTGGCACCTTTTAAAACTTGATTCGCAGACAAAGAAGAACTACCTTCCTTTTTAGAAGGCTTGCTTCCTTTTTTAGGCTTGACTTAGTGAAGAAGATGCCCCGGTGGATATCCATGAAACTGGTAACAAGTATCAATGGTGTGAGTCATGATCACAATGAGTACAGTGCAGGGGCTTGCGATTAGAGAACCTAGACAATTGCGAACTACCTTGTTGAACAGCCATAGTTGTTGTCTCAGTGACTCCACTTGAGGCAGCAAGAGAACTTTGCTTCTCTTCCTGGGAAATTGAAGCATAGGCCTAACAAACTGTGGGTAAAGGATTCATCAGCAAGACGTGCCCTCGAATGGCACCATAGGATTCATTAAGGCCCATAAGAAATTGCATCGATTTGTTCCTTTCATTATGCGCTCCACACGTGCAGGAAGTGGAGTCACTGGGGCCTAGAGAGTTATATTGGACATTCACTAGTGATTATTATTTATACAAGTTATGATTTGAGACATTGCACGACATGCTAGGTTTTAGAAAACCTATTTTATCATGATATATGTGTTTTCATAAAACCTAGGGGTTAGTACGTTGGTAACTGTTTTAGTATATGTATATATCAAATTGGTCCACTCATGTTTGGTTTGCGCCCCCTTTAGGACCTAATAACGAGGATTACAATATGAGCTACGAGGCGTTCCCCTACCAGTGATATTGTGCTATATTCTCTCTGCTTCAGCATCTATTGTAATAGCACTTCTTTATCTTAATTTCCGTTTGTACTCTGGAATAGACGTATGCTCTGAACATATTATGCACTATCTTAATGTTTAATTATCAGCAATTGAACTTAGTATGGTGTTATTCGTCCCAATTGCATGATTTGTCTTAAATATTATGCATGTTTAGTACGTTCTCAGTTTTTGTATGAATTATATGGCTTCTGTCACCTCTCGGGTGTCGGCCAGCACGTGACCATCCCAATGTCCCGAGGACATCGGGGTCGGGGCTTGTCATTCTCCATAAGGATTATTTAAAACAATTTATGTAAAACCAAATCTTAATTAGTTACTTGAAACAAAGTTTTGAAAAATGTTGATTTTAAGACCTAAAATAGAAAGAAAAAAAATAACGAATTTAATTTAAAATATTAAAAAAATCGGCAAAGGTAAAATAAACTAAAATAAAACGGTTTTGAAAATCAATTTGTGAAAGAACTAGGATTCCGCTGTCACCTTAACAATCCTACCCACTTCTTCCAATTACTTATGAATTACCCACGCATATTTTGAATGTTTGGTTTTCCTAAAGTATGTTCTACATGGACCTCCAACCTAGAACGTATGCCAAAATAACCAATAAATTAATACTAAGAATATGGTAAAATATATGGTATAATATCGACTCATGATCCAGCGTACTATAGGTCGTAAACTTCTAATGGCAGTGTGGTGCAATGGTCGCAGGTTGTGTGGCAGTGGTAGCAATGGTCGCGGTAGTACCATGGTACCGTGAAAATGTGAGAACAAAGTCCCACATCAGTGAGGGGCCAAACCATGCAAGGGCTTAATTATAAAAGCGTAGGTTATTCTCCATATTGCCGATTAGTTTTATGGTGGAACCTCAACTTTCACATGTGCTCCACATCACCTAATTTATGTTGTCCAAGTCTTAGGCTTGAAAATTTGCCACGCATGAGGAGGCGTGTGAGAATGTGACGACAATGTTCCACATCAATAAGGGACCATGTGTTAGGCTTTAAAATTTGCCACACATGAAAAGACATGTGAGAATATAACGACAAAGTTTCACCTCGGTGAGGGACCAAACCATGCAAGAACTTATAAGGAGTTAGGCGACTCCTCATATTGCCAATTGGTCTTACAGTGCAACCCTAACCTTCTTCATGAAACCACTTGCCTATCCCTAGGGGAAATATTAATTACGGTCAACGACTATTGAGGCGTAAAAACGTAATCTTAATGGATACTGCTAGGGCTGGAAAAAAATCCCAAATCAAACTAAAAAAATTCCGATCCCAAACCAAAACTCCCGAAATTTTCGGTATGTAATCTCGAACCATACCGAAATTTTCGGTACGGATTCGGTTTTGCATCTCCATTTTTTCGGTATTCCCATACCGAACCGAAAATAAATATTATATATATATATATATTATTTTTTAATTATAAGAAATTTATTTCAACCGTTCATTGTTTTAAATTAATCTGGGTCGTTCATTTGTTTTTGGGTCTGATCTCCCATTTCACTTTTCACAGTTCACTCTTCCGCCGTTTCCAAACTTTGCATTCCCTCACCGAGCGCCCTCATCCATCTCCAGCGCCTGAGCCTCATCTCCATACTAATACCGATTGTCTCTGACTCTCCACTCCAGCCTTCCTTCACCACACAGCCACCGCCACACCATCGCTTTCTCTCTCGATCTCTCTCACAGACAGAAGTCAAGTCACAGAACTATCGATCCCAAATTAGGTAATTAATTTAGTGTTTTGAAATCTAATTTTCGTCTTCCTTTTGAAATTTAATTTAGGGTTTGGAATTAATTTTGATTGCAGAGTTCACTTCTTTTCACAACAATCTTGCAGAGTTCATTTCTATTCAATTTTTCTCACTGTGGTATGAAATTGCCTTCCTACCTTTATTCATAGCGAACACTGAGTAGTTGATACTGATATAAGGTATATGACTCTGTTAGAAGATCTAACAGTGAATTTTTTCAACAGAATATGTCGAGAATCTACAAAGTGAAGTGAAAAACAACGATTTGTGAGAGTTTAAGTTCGTTGTGTTAGTTTTTTATTTGTATTTTTATTATATTGCTGTATGATACTTATTCAGAATCTTCTCTTATTTGCTTAATCTTTCACAAAAATTGAAATATTTACTCAAACAGTTTGTATGTGTACTTACAATTTACGAGTAGCTCACTCTTGCGAATAGTCAGCTCCTCACTGTTGAACACTGCCAACTTCGCAAGCTGATTGTGGGAGGTGTGTACCTTGTGGTGTTTAGGGTTCTATATGTGTTGCTGGTATTTGTATGCTTAATCACTAGAATGTAGTGACTCATGAAGGAAGTGGGAACGTGGGGGAGAGTAGTAGGCATGTTGGGGATGTTGTGGCATCCCTTATGGCAGCAGATGAATAGATAAAATTGAAACAAGCTACTTATATTCTCCTAGTTTATAAACAAGCTAGTTTTTATTTGCTTCCTAGTTCAAATACACGATATATTTTGAGTTCTTTTTCTCACAACCATATATTTCTACGTTGAATGCTCAAATTTTTGAACCATTTATTTTATTTATTGATTGGAATTTGGATATATGTTGAATTGTGGTTGTGATATATATTAATGTGCATTGTTATTTTATTTGTTAGGATGGACGGGTCTAGTAGCCAATCTAGTACACATATGGTCTCGGTATTAGGAAAACGAAAACTTTGGCTCGTAACTATTTTTTTTTCTTTTGGATTTGTTACTTTATTTATTTTAAAACCTTGGCTTGTAACTAATTTTTTTGCTTTTGGAATTGTTACTTAATTTATTTTTATTGCATGCATTTGTTGTAGAAATTGAATAGGCAGATGTGCTATTGTCATTGTGCACAGATTTGTGCACACTGCACAGATTGTGCTTTTACGTTTGTCCTTACCAGTTATTATTATAGTGAAATTTATATTTTACTTGACGGTGCTATTTTTTCTGAGTTGTCATAAGGTATGGATCTTTGATTGATTGAGGTAAATGTTTCTGCTGTTTTGCAGTGGAACCTTCTTCTAGTGATTCAGGGGTTTCCAATGGAAATGCTCAAGAATTGGTGACATTTTGGTCTCGGCCAACTTGGGCCTCCCTTGCTACATCTAGCGATGACATGTCGTCTGGTGGAAACCATTCATCAACCACAGAGTCATCTAGTACTGCAGCAGATGCTCCCCTGTATAGTTATATGTTCAACAGATTGGCAGCCCAAAAGCATACTATGTCAAATTTTAGTCCAAAAGCCTAAAATCATTTTGGGATTCCCGATTTGTCCCGAAATCCCGAAACTATTTCGGGATTCCCGAAAATTTGGTTTGGGATCGGGATTGAAATTGGGATTCCCGAAAATTTCGGTTTGGGAATCGGGACAAGGGTTTCGGTATGGGATCCCATACCGAACCACTCCTAGATACTGCAAGTATGATAAGTCAGATATAAAACTCAGTGGTGGAAAAAAAATGAGAAACATCCAATCTTCCAAGAAAAATCATTTCACTAGGAAAATAGTTAACTTGAACTTCTAATACACGGTGAGATGAACAACACTCACTGCTTCTCTATGATATATGAGCATTTTATCCAAATAATGGCATTTTGCTAGGTCAAATACGTGTTTTAATTTTTGAGATAAAGAACACTCACTACTTCTCTATTCTTAATGAGGAGTTGGGGCTTCGCAAGACTAGGCATGTTTGACAACGTTTTTAAAGCAACTGAAAGAGTTTTAAGATCACTAAAGAGCTTTTAACAACATTTGACAAAAAAAGCTAACCGTAATTGTGAGTAAAAAAAAATACTTGAAAAAAGAAGCACATGAAGGAAGTACTTTTCAGAAGAAAAAAAAAAGCACTTGGCATTTTTTTAAAAGAGTTTCCTTGTGCTTCGGGCCTAATTAAGCTTATTGTCTTTGTTGCTATCATCTCCCCTATTTCTTGAATTCTCTTTAGCAGATCCAATGAGCGAAGGTCGTCGTTTGTGGTTTCTTTAGTGGAAAATCTCTATTCGACGCCTTGAAGGGGTTGGAAAAAATTGCATTGTGTGATTTTGCTTGTTTGCCAAATTCTCAGTTGGGTTATTGGAGGACCCCTCGACTTCTAATGTGTAATTATGGTTGTTTTCTAATGTTGCCAAAGCTGTTTTTCCGTCTAATGAAGCATAATTTCTAAATGCACACTCGAGATCCTACTATATATACGAAGACAGAAAAACATTGAGCTGCAACAAGCCTTCAAACACAATGGCTCATGGCTTCCTTCTCATAATCCTCTTATTCACGTCCATTATATCTCCAAATATCCACGCATGCAACCAAAATGAACGTACCGCTCTCTTGTCCTTCAACCTCACTCTATCCTCTCCTCCTTTAAATTGGACTTCCATTAACTATTGTAGTTGGGAAGGCATCACTTGTAATCCGGAAGGTCAGGTCACCCATTTGCTCTTACCCTCGAAGGGGCTCGACGGAGTTATTTTTACCTCGTCATCCTCACTTGCAAACCTCACACATCTCACCCACTTGAATCTCTCCCACAATTCACTTCTCGGTTCACTCGAAAATAAACTCTTTGAGTCCTTGAATTCTCTTAAGATTCTTGATTTGAGCTATAACCTTCTTTATGGAGAGCTACCTTTGTCTCTAACATCCGGCCACATCCAGACACTCGATTTGTCAAGCAATCACTTCCATGGTCCAATTCCATCTTCGTTCTTCATGCATGCTTGGAATTTGACAAGTTTCAACGTCAGCAACAATGCCTTCTCTAGGTACATCCCATCCTCTATATGTCTCCATTCTAACCCCTTGATTAAAGTGTTGGATTTTTCCTCAAACCAATTCAGTGGCAACATTTACCACGGTTTTGGGAGGTGTTTCGAGTTGCAGATTTTTCGTGCTGGTCACAATAATCTCTCAGGGCTACTTCCAGAAGATATCTAAAATGCTACCAAACTCAAAGAAGTTGCAGTACCTCTGAATTCACTATATGGAGGCATTAGTGAGAGAATTGTCAACCTCAGCAACCTCGCAATCCTGGATCTCTCCTTCAATCAACTGAGCGGAGTACTCCCTCCCTGTTTGGAGAAGCTTTCCAAGTTAAAAATCATAACCCTCGAGTTCAATGACCTACAAGGTCCATTGCCCCAATCTTTGATGAATTGCACGAGCCTTGTAGAACTACGTTTGGGACGAAATAACTTGGAAGGAGACATTACCAAGCTTAATTTCTCCAAACTTGTTCAACTTACTAAACTTGACCTGTTTTTGAACAACTTTACTGGTAAGTTGCCAACAAGCCTTTACTCATGTAGATCCCTGAAAGCAATTCGATTAGGTAAAAACAATCTAGAGGGACAAATACAACCCGAGATTCTTTCGTTAAACTCTCTGTCCTTCCTCTCTCTTAGCTACAACCGATTGGAAAATTTCACTGGAGCAATGAAGATATTGATGCGCTGCAAAAGTCTTCAAGTACTCCTCCTTTCATATTCCTTTAACGGTGAAGGAAAGCCATCTGACAATGACATGGTTGGTTTTGATGGATTCCGAGATCTTCGAATTTTGAGCTTGTCATATTGTAATCTCACCGGTCAACTAGCAAAGCTAAAGAGTCTAGAGAACTTGGTTCTGCACGGTAACAAAATCACTGGGACAATCCCTAGCTGGTTGGGGACTAATCTACCAAGGCTTTCTACTATAAGCTTGGCAAAGAACCTTTTTTCAGGTGAATTTCCAAAAGAACTTTGTAGAGTACCAGCGTTGGTACATGAACCTATTGTAGCTCAAGCAGGCCAAGATGATATGGAATTGCCAATCTACAGTGTCAACTCGGCCGGGGTACTAAATGCCTATCGCAGAATGTCTAACTTTCCTCCATCGATAGATCTCTCTGAAAACAACATTACCGGTAATATACCGACTGAGATTGGCCAACTGCAGCTTCTCCAATACTTGTATCTAGGCGACAACAACTTCTCCGGCAACATTCCAGACCAAATGTCTAACCTAAAAAGGTTAGAAGGTTTGAATCTCTCCAATAATCACTTGTCTGGAAAAATCCCATCATCTCTGGCGAGCCTTAATTTCTTGTCAAGCGTTGACGTCTCATACAATAATCTAGAAGGACCAATCCCAACAGGCACTCAGTTACAAAGTTTTGAAGCTTCAGCATTTGAGGGGAATCCAAAACTTTGTGGTGCTCCGCTTCCAAACAAGTGTCGCATTGATGAGCATGATAAGAGGAACCGAGACATATGGACGATGGGCATCGACATCCGTGGTTCTATATCTCCACTGCGCTGGGGTTTATTTTCGGATTCTGGGGAGTATGTGGTTCTTTGATCGTAAAGAAGACATGGAGATATGCATACTTTCGGTTCACAGACAATGTACAGGATAGGCTCTATGTCATGTTAGCAGTGCGCATGAATAGGATGAAAAGATGGCTTAGCTAAATACTCTGTTAATTACTTGTTTTTTTCTGTTACATTTGAGGTTTTCGAACATAAACCTTTGTTATGTATTTTGTTTTATAATAAACGTCCCTATGCTATCGAAGTTATTGCTTTGTAAATGACTCGTAAATTGTAATTTACAAATCCCTCTCATATGCCTCCCACATTTCTAATCACCTCTATCTTGGTCTCGATTCCTTGAGACTTGGACATTCCTCACCCCAAAAATAGCCTAAAGGAGTCAAAAACTTGATTCAGGGACCAAACTGAGAATTGGGTTACCAAATTGAGAATGTAACATGTCATTTAAGTAGCAAAATATCATCAACACAAAATATGCAAAACCAATGTGAGAGCATAACATGCAAAAACAATCTACGAAAGAATAGCAACACATAATCTTCACAGAGGACTGCAGATTAACATGTTCCATTTAACAAGGATCCCCATGCAGTCTGCTTTCTGTCAATATGTGCACTACCTGAAAGAACTCATAATGCGCACCAAAGTAAAGACACGACTAATCGCATAAGATATGACCTTGAAAGTGTAATCATATTCGGATAAAAGGCAACCAGGTTCCGACCACAGCAATATGCCAAACCAAATATCATTCAAGACCAGAAACATTGAAACCTACAGCCCATCTCGAGCAACCTCCTCGTTTATCTACACCATGCCTACAAGACTCATCATACCACAACTAGCCCCAAGCTTAGTAACGGCTTGGACCAGGATTGACTCCAGCATCCCTGTCAATTCTTGTTAGATATTATAACAACATAGAAAAGGCTATACAATGTAAAGAAAACACACTCTGTTTAATATTACTATAACACTCGGTACCCGGACCACAATTCTTGGGAGTACAGAAATTTTGAAATGAAGATTACCATGGATCATTTTTTTTCGGATTCAATCGACACACGAAACTGGTTAGTTCAAAATTATGATATTTTACATGAAAACTCTGTACACAATACTGACTAGGGTTGCAGAAGGCCTTCAACAGGGGTTTTTATATTTCACCGGTTCTACATATCACTAGCACTCTACAACATCAACTGCCAAACAACTTTCATCTGTAACATTCTAGAGCCTCAAACTATCCTTTGTCAGAAAAAAACAAAGAAATAAATCTAAAATCAAAATATCATCAGACTGCCAGAGCAAATACGGAATGTGACTTATGACTTTAAATGAATCAATTGCTATAAATAATTTGTTTTCTTCGAAATTCAACTTGAAGAAACAAGCATATCCGTACCTCCATAATCTTTGTTCTTAACATCTAAGTAAGAATCAGGAACCTCCATAATCTTTGTTCTTATGGGTTGTTATAATGTCTAGCAACATTTTCACTTCTACTCATGCCAAATGTATTCTGCTAGCACACAAAATTAGGGTGCAACAAAAAAAGATTGCAGCAGAGAAGAAAAAAAAGCTAGAGTTTTAAACTTGCTCTGATACCATGTAAAGAAAGAATATTACAAGAAAGAATTGTCTCGAATGAATAATTTCATTGATCTGAATCATACAATATATACAGGAGCATTCTCCTAATAAATCTCTAATCTAATAAGATTCACAGTAAAACAGGAATTATAAATTAAATACAAATCTTTTCCTAAACAATCTCGGAGAATCGTAGATTTGGTGAATATCTTTTCCAATATTAACATCTAAGTAAGAATCAGGAAGCTCCATAATCTTTGTTCTTATGGGTTGTTGTTATAATATCTAGCAACATTTTCACTTCTACTCATGCCACATATATTCTGCTAGCACGCAAAATTAAAAATTGAATTACTTTTTGATTTCCAAACTAAAATCTTTGGAAAAGGATCCTCACCGGATCCTCTTCTTGCAGATCTTGAAGATCCCGTGATCGTTACCGTTCATCGTACATCGTACATCGTACATCGTGTTATCAGATTTCATTAGACATTATTTATATTTAATTTTAAATTTTAAATTTCAAAAAACTTATGACTCCATGATGTATGATAATCGATCACGATCACGGAATTCTTAGGATCCCAGAAAAAGAATCCGACATCCGACGAGATCCTTTTCCAAAATCTTAATTAAAAGTTGACACCTGTCTTTTTCGTTTTTTTAGATTTAAAAAAATATAAATTAGATTTTTATCAAAAGCAATTTTCTAAATTACCCCCTTATCACAGCGAACAAACCACCACCTTGTCCGCGCCAAGAATACACCAGACAACAGCAACAAGCCACCCCAATCCCCGACCGGCGAATTTATCAGCGACGCCCCATCTGTTCTCCCTCTTCCTATTTTTCTTTCTCATTTTTCCTCGATTTCTCTACTCTTACTTCGACATGAAGCCGAAGGATGTTCGGCGCCAACTCAACCTCAAATCGGTGTGTCCGACCCCGATCTAATTGTGCTGAAGTGGTCGGCCTTCCTGTGTTCTTATCCTTTATGTCGTGCTCTGTGGGTGGCTGAGTCCCCAAAGTACATACTAACATGGTACATAATTGCCAAAAAATTGACTTCCATGTGGCGCCGAGTCCAAGGCAAAGACGCGTTCTTCACTTGGGCGTGTTTGGGCACGGCGTTTGAAATGGAAACGGTAGAGGGAGAAATTTTTTATTTCATGGGTAGAAAGCATAGCAGAGGCGGCTAAGTAAGGTGGGGGTGGACAGAAAGAGCTGTGCTGGGATAGCTATGAGAAAATAAAACAAGAATTACATGTCCAACAGCTTCAGCAAGGTGCAGAAAAGAAATAAGCAAAGACAAAGGAGATGTCAAAGAAAAGAGCAAAGAAAGAAGAACAAGCTAAAGTAAAAACGGTGGCAAGGCTTCATTGTTAGCGCAGCGAATGAGAAACGAGGGGAGTGTGCTTAAGTTTCTGTATTCCATGGGGCAGAGGAACCTCATCCCTCATTTGTTTACAAGGTTTCAAGCCAAATGGCCTATAATACAACGAAGCGTTCATCGACCTGAAGTGCAATCTTTGTTAAAGATGAATACCAGCCCATTAAGATCAGTCGGTAAAGGAAATTAAGTTGTTATAGTTCAAATATGCATGGAATTTTTCTACAAGATTCTAGCAAGCAATTCTGAAGGTGGCCGGTGCATGCCTGATCGTGCTAGATAATTCTAGCAAGATATTATGTCGGTGGCAAGCTAGAAAGTATAGATTGCAATTAGAACATACTAGAACATGTATTGAATTAGTGGATGGGATCAACCATAGGACCGACTTAATAATGTCGGTTAGTATCATCTCTAATCTCTAATCTCTAATATTAGAAGGTTAGAAGACTACTTTGGTGTCTTAAGGCTTCACCAAAATATTTGGACTAAAACACCCCTAAAACAAAAATATCTAAAACTTATAGATTTTGATACATATAAAAGGTCAATTTTGTCAAAAAAATTAAAATTTGTTAATAAAAGATAATAAAGAGAGCAAAAAAGGGACCATGCTGATCAAACTCCTCCTCCATTCTTGAATAGACTAACGTATGTAATTATATTTGAAAAAGAATTTGTAGTTTGATTGCAAACAATGTGAAGCGGCAAAAAAGAATTTGTAGTTTCATGGGGAACCATTAATTCACCAAGGATTTGAAGCAGCCAAAAAGGATATAGAATGCACCAAAGCATCTAGAGAACTTTTTTGGTAAACCATGTGAGCCTTTCTTCATTGGTTGATGTGTGCTATTTTTTATATGCTAGCTTTTTCATGTAATTTTGTTGTTCAATGTATTCAATTGGGGTGAATTTTCCTTTTCTTTACAGACTATTTGATTTGGTTTGTATCATTGTTTGTTTTAATAGGCACAAGTCCTATGACTGGCGTTCTACCATTTTTTTTAATAATCTTAATTATGCTTTTACGTGTAGAATATAATATGAAAGGAAGATAAATGTGAAAATTTGCTACCAGTAGAAAATAAAAGAAGAAATCAACAAAGAAATTACACATTATGGATTAATCTAAAGTAAAAATAGAGGGAGTTAGAGCTAGATTACAAATAAACATTGGATATTTAAAAGATTTTAGGGCCACGCAACGCCCTTAATAAATAAAAGCCTAACAAGGGAAGAAATCAGTAGATAAATTACACATTATGGATTAATCTAAAGTAAAAGATAGAGGGACTTTGAGCAAGGAACTTTGTATGTAGCTACACGTGATGTAAAAAAGGACTTTCACACGTGCAAGGCATGAAGAACAAGTATGGATTGTTTTTGTAGTAAAGATGTCCTTACATGTATGCATAGATGTGAAAGGGAAAGAAAAAAAAAACATGAATGCCTCGCGTAGCGCGCCGTGATGTAAAAAAGACATTTCGCACACGCAAAGCACATGCAGAAAGGCTAGTCTCTAATATTAGAAAACCAGAATACTACTTTGGTGTCTTAAGGCTTCACCAAAAAGTTTTGGACTAAAACACCCCTAAAACAAAAAAATTTAAAACTTATAGACTTTGATACATATATTTTGTCAGAAAAATTAAAATTTGTTAATAAAAGATAATAAAGAGAGAAAAGGGAGAGCGTACTGATCAAACTCTTCCTCCATTTTAGGAGAGAGATAATAAGAAAATAAAAACCAACCTGGGAAGAGGGGTAGAGAAAAAGTCGGAAAATTATCTTCCTATTTTAAAAAATAAGAGATAATTATCCTCATAAACTGAGCGGTTATAATTTTAACACGTTGAAAGAAAAAAAAATTGCCGTTCAAATTTGAAACTACAATTAGCAGTTACAATTGGTTTTATTCCTTTCCCGCAAAAACTAAATCGTCTTCACTCTCAGGTATGTTACTTTGATGTTTGATTTATTTTTAATTTCCCTTCTTATCATTAACTCCAGATTTGATCAAATATATAGGGTGATTGGTGAACCCCCAGTGAATGATGCATTTTCAATACATGAGTTGGTGGTTTCATAGGAAAAATACGGAAGAAGGGCAACAAATAGTTCCATTCTTTTGGGTAACTTCGTTTAATTGTTTTTCCTCCTGTTCATGAATTAATTTTAATTAATTTACTATAAATGTTCACTTATGGTTTCTGTGAAAATAAAAGTTTGAACTTTTTTATTTGTGTAATCAGTTTTGAAGTTTTTCACCGGAAAAATATGGAAGAAGGAAGAGAAACAGCGGAAGAAGAGGGAATCAAAATAGTTTTGAGTCATCCTTTTCTGTTTTGGGTAACATAGTTTCATCCCCTTTCATTTTTCCTTCCGTCCATGATTTTGGTTTTAACTAATATAAACAAAATGTTCATTTTTTGTTTGTTGGTAATTAAAGTTTGAACCTTTTCTATTTGTTATAAACTTTTAAAAATTGGGTTCATGTTTTCTATTTGTTATAAGCAAGAAGAAGGAACCAAATGTCTTATCTACACATTTATCTTATTTAATTTGTTCAATTCTATTGGTGCCTTTAATTCAGTGTGATCTATTTGGAGTTTAATTATCTCAATTTGTTCATTTATTTTGGATTAATTATTTTTACCTGACTAATTGTTGGATTGGTTGGTTTTTGATATGGTAAGGTGTTGCAGTTCTTTGTGGATTAACTTCATACCTAATCAGTTCATGATAAGAAAACATGGGATCCTCACAAGGCATAACATGACCAGGGCTGTCTGTTCATGTATAAACGATGCAATCTGGTAAATTACGCATTTATGTTTGTCGCTTCATCAAATTCTCTGTTAAGTCAGTATTTTCATTTTCTTTGTTTCTTTGAATGTGTAGAAGGATAAAGATTTGAATGATAATATTCCGTATAAAATGGCACATCTTGGCGGTTGGGAAATTGACAAGCAGGAACTAATAAGCCAACTTCACACCTATTGCACTTCTAAGGTCGATTTTCTTAGGGACTGATATAAACAACTAACGAGTTTTTGGATTATTTAATTTAATTAACTAAGAACTACGCTAATTTGACAAAATTAAATACGTGACATAAACAAATATCTAAAATGAGAATTGGCTTATGGAAATTGTGAACCAACTAAACAAAATAAGTAAACGTAGAAACTCAAGATAGTAGAAATAATTGAAGAAAATTAGATTGACAAGGTACTAGAGTTTGACTTTTACCAACAACACATGCCTTGCAGGTTGGGTTTTCCTTGTATAGTTTTACTTGTAACATTAGCCTAAAGTAGGGGGGAAATGGCATTGTAGATGCCATCAATTCTTTGCCACTCGATTTCATTCTATTTACAACAATACCAGCCAAATGAGGCTGGGTTGGAAGGGTAATTCTCAAAAGTTCAGAGGGTAATTTTGTCTGTATGCTTTAGCACGGAGCCATTTGATTTCATGTTATTTACAACAAAACCATCAGATCTGGTTGGGTTGGGAAGGTAATTCTTAAAAGTTAGGGGGTAATTGTGTCCGTAGGTTTGAGCCGAATTTTACTTTACGGCATTACCTCTCGGCTCACACCAGTCTCCAATTGCAGAAGTCCTTTTCGAAACCCAACCCCTTCGAGACCAAATCACCAAAACCCGGCAGAGCTGACGCCAATCACAACCATGAGACGGCAGCGACGGCGAATAAGAAAAAGAATAAATTAGGCCCGAACGCTGTCGCCATGAAGCACCAGGTCCCCCTAAAACCCAACTCGTTCGAGACCATTTGGTCCCGGAGGAAATTCGACATTCTCGGCAAAAGGCGCAAAGGCGAAGAGCGCCGAGTTGGCCTCTCCCGCTCTCGCGAGAAATTTTTGGAGGTGACGGGAAAGGTACTGAATTGCGTCACTTCCTTTCTGAATTTACTTGAAATTTTGTAATTTTATTGATTTATTTATGTTTTGGTGGCTCAGAGGAAGAACACGTTGCTGAAGGAGTAGGAGCAGAGCAATAAAGCTTCGGTCTTTGTCGATAAACGAATTGGGGAGCATAATGACGATCTCAATGAGTTCGATAAGGCCATTCGGCGTGCGCAGCGCGAGCATCAAGTAAGCTCATTTTCTGAATTTTTGCCCATTGTTTGGGGTCAGCTTTGTTTTCTGTTTGGTTCCCAGGAAAATATAGGGAAATAGTAAACAGTTGTAGTTCATCGCACAAAGCTTACCTCATTAAAATGTGCATATCTAACACATGATATCTAAATTTCCTTTCTTTTTGTCAAGCTTTCTACGCAACTACAAACTCTATTTCAGAACTATATTCTGTTTAATTTATGGGTAATCCACGGCGTCAAAGTTATCTTTGCCAATCACTTGGTAATCCACGACTTGAATCAATTGACTATTTTTTCTCAATTTTTTTACTTTTTGTTGAATCTGGGTTTTTTTTTTCAGTGATCAAATATCTGAATTTGTTTTCGAAATTGCAGATTGATGCTTTAGTTTCTTTGTTTTCGAAATTGCAGATTGAATTTGTTTTTTTCAGTGAAAGTTGGGAACATGAGTTGAGTTGAGGCTAGAAAGAAAGGCTCGGGACTTATCATATACTTTTTGTCTGCATTCGAAATGAGTTGAATGTAAGGTTTAGGGTACTAGTTTTCAGAAAAACTGAGTAATCATACTGATAGATTGGAGGTGTTCTTTAAGAAGTATCTGGCTGAGACGGTCATTTAGTTTGTAATGTACTCATTCGTTCTTCGTGTTGATCTGTTAAGTACACGTCCTTAATATCTACTAATTTTAATCATGTGCATCTGAATTTTCGAGATACATCCTCCAAATCCATAATTTGCACACAAGGGTTGACGGGTTGGAGGGAGAGGATCGCTGGGATTTTTGACTCGGGTGCGGGTGAGTGTGGGTGGGTCGCCAAAGTAGTTAAGGCTGATGCATTCAAGTCATGCAGCAACGTGAGGGCATTTTACTAGTTCAAGCTAAAACGCATACCACGACATGCAATTCATCCATGATATTTGGATTAAATATAAACATGAGTGATTCATTGATCTTGGTGAAAATCTTTTTGGTAAACCATGTAATCCCTAAGAGAATGATATGTACGTTTAGGAGAAATTACAATCCTCACTCACAAGAAACATAACCAATTTTAACGTGACATTCGTTCAAAATTGCATCCGATAACTTTTCTAAGCATCTTAATGTTGATCAAGCATCAAGGCACATGTTTAATTCAGTGATTGAAAATATCAAAGCAAGCATGTAACAACACTTAAGCAATTAAAAGAGAAATATACGTATTCATGTTGAGACTCATGACCTCACTCTAGCGAAAGGAAATTAGTTGCACATACTTGAATTAATACATAAGAAATTATCCATAAAAAATCAAGGAAAGAAGACACCCTTTTTTACAAGACGAGCTCTCCGTTCCTTTGCTCTCCTCTGCTCCTGACTTCCTCTCCTCTGCCTTTCAATGCTCTTCACTTCTTTCCTCTGCCTTTCCTCTGCCTTTTGTCCAAGCAACTGTAAAGTTGCCTACCAAAACCCAATAATCCCCATTCCCTTTCTTTTCCACCATCTTTTCTTTCCTCTTTCCATAATGCCGTGTGTTCCCTCCACACTTTTATTTTATTTTATTTTTTCTTCCCTTTCTTTCCCACTTCTGTGCTCCTCCTTTCCGTCCGTTCCTCTGCCTTTTTTTTTTCTTAGGAAAACTAACGAAAAGTTCAAAAAAACTTTTCTTTTAACGAAAAGTCATTTTTAAAGAAATAGTGAATAGTGCCAGTTAAAGATAAAAATATGATTTTTCGTTAAAAGTAAACAGTATCGGAAGTGTTTTGTTAAAATTCTTTTTTTTTTCTCTTCACCCGTTCAAGAATTGTATTATAAAGACAAGACTTACTATTTGATCCACCACAAAGACAAGACTTTGGTTTGAAATCTTCTTTTCACAACATAATGGTCGTCCTCCATCATTTTCATTGGGACAAGGATTGTCTGCTCTTCCTTTTTCCATACATTTTCATGCCCTCTTGTTTAACATTTATATTATTTTTTATAAAGATAATAAGATAAAAATAAATAGTAATATAAAATGTTGACGTGACTTAACCGTGACCACACAAACAAGAAGGTATGAAAGAACATGGAAAAAGAGAGGCAGACAATCCTTGTCCTTTTCATTGTCCCCAACCTTATCTTTTTGGTCAGATAGAACCAAAAGCTACATTATTAAAATGTGCAGATGCAATTATTAAGATAAGACTTCCGTGTGTGCTCCTCCCTTCCGTCCGTTCCTCTGCCTTTTTTTTCTTTCTCTTCACACGTTTAAGAATTGTATTATAAAGATAAGACTTCCTATTTGATCCACCACAAAGACAAGACTTTGGTTTGAAATCTTCTTTTCACAACATAATGGTCAGATAGAACCAAATGCTACATTATTAAATGTGCAGATGCAATTATTAATCTCTACTCCAACTAGATTCCGCTAGATTTGGCTTTCGACGTTTGAAGCCGACTACGACAGACGTATGCTTGATATGATTATCTTTAGCTAAGCTCAAAAATTATAGAGACACCAAACTCCATCATGCTGCTCCTAGAAACACAAAATGGCAAAAGTATCACAAACACTGAAAACTTCCAACTAAACTAGACAAGAAAACAAATATAAAAGGATGAAATATATAGTATAAAAATTGGTTCATCCCGGTACCATAGTACCACTTGCCCATCTTCAAGGGGCTGTCTTAATTACGGTTAGTAACTATTGCTGTGTAAATACAGCATCTTAATGGACATTACAAGTATGATAGATCAGATATATAACTCAGTGGTGGAGAAAAATGAGTAACATCCAATCTTCCAAGAAAAATCATTTCAGCAGGGAAATAAAGTAGAGCGTGGAATTTACTTCATATGAAAAATACAGATGCATGCATTTAATCAGCGGACCAAATTATTGAGCAATTCGAATACAGTTTGAGACTTTAAGCTTGGGGTCCCCTATGTCCAATATGTGCCCCTAATACACGGCGAGATGAAAGATAGTTACTACTTCTCTATGACATGAGCGTTTTAGCCATATAATGTCATTTTGCTAGGTTAAATACGCGTTTTAAGTTTTGAGATAAAAAAGAAAGAACACTCACTATTTTTCTATTCTTAATTTAAAGCTAGGCTTCGCAAGATTAGACATGTTTGATTGTGCTTTTAAAGTAACTAAAAGTGTTTTAAGAGCCAAAAGAGCTTTTAACGACATTGGCAAAAAATTGACAATAATTTTATGAGTTTTATAATAAAATAATAAAAACTACTTGAAATGCTCATAGAATGAAGCACTTAAAGCAGCTGAAGTGCTTTTTAGAAAAAAAAAAAAACACTTGCATTTTTTTAAATGTTTCCATGTACTTGGGGCCTAATTAGGCTTATTATCTTTGTTGTTATCATCTTCCCCACCTTGAATTTTCTTTGGTAGATCCAACGAGCGAAGGTCGTCGTTTGTGGGGTTCTTTAGTGGAAAATCTCTATTTCTAACGTGTGATTATGGTTGTTTTCCAATGTTGCAAAAGCTGCTCTTCCATCTAATCAAGCATAATTTTTTAAATGTTGAGACTCAAGATCCTGCTATATATACGAAGACAAAAAGCATTGAGCTGCAGCAAGCCTTCAAACACAATGGCTCATGGCTTCATTCTCATAATCCTCTTATTCACCTCCATTATATCTCCAAATATCCACGCATGCAACCAAAATGAACGTAGCGCTCTCTTGTCCTTCAACCTCACTCTATCCT
>VIEB01000591.1:24314-83003 GCA_006547085.1 Malus baccata | reverse complement strand
CTTACTGGAGAGCTACCTTTGGCTCTAGCATCCGGCAACATGGATACACTTGATTTGTCAAGCAATCGTTTCCATGGTCCAATTCCGTCTTCGTTCTTCATGCATGCTTGGAATTTGACAAGTTTCAACGTCAGCAACAATGCCTTGTCCAGCTACATCCCATCCTCTATATGTCTCCATTCTAACCCCTTGATTAAAGTGTTGGATTTTTCCTCAAACCAATTCAGTGGCAACATTAACCGTGGTTTTGGGAGGTGTTCCGAGCTGCAAATTTTTCGTGTTGGTCACAATAATCTCTCAGGCCTACTTCCAGAAGATATCTACAATGCTACCAAACTCGAAGAAGTTGCAATACCTCTGAATTCACTATATGGAGGCATTAGTGATAAAATTGTCAACCTCACCAACCTCGCAATCCTTGACCTCTCCTTCAATCAACTGAGCGGAGCACTCCCTCTCCGTTTGGGCAAGCTCTCAAGATTAAAAATCATAATCCTCGATATCAACGACCTACATGGTCCCTTGCCCTAATCTTTGATGAATTGCACCAGTCTTGTAGAACTACGTTTGGGACGAAATAACTTGGAAGGAGACGTTACCAAGCTTAATTTCTCCAAACTTGTTCAACTTACTAAACTTGACCTGTATAGGAACAACTTCACTGGTAAGTTGCCAACAAGCCTTTACTCATGTAGATCCCTGAAAGCAATTCGATTAGGTCCGAACAATCTAGAGGGACAAATACAACCCGAGATTCTTTCGCTAAACTCTCTGTCCTTCCTCTCTCTTGTTGGCCTTCGATTGGAAAACATCACGGGAGCAATGAAGATATTGATGCATTGCAAAAGTCTTCAAATACTCCTCCTTACGCAGTCCTTTAAGGGTGAAGGAATGCCATCTGACGATGACATGGTTGGTTTTGATAGATTTCAAAATCTTCGATTTTTGAGCTTCGCGGGTTGTTATCTCACCGGTCGACTTCCTGTATGGTTAGCAAAGCTAAAGAGTCTTGAGATCTTGAATCTGGCAGGTAACAAAATCACAGGGACAATTCCTAGCTGGTTGGGGACTGATCTACCAAGACTTTTTTCTATAAACTTGGCAGGGAACCTTATTTCAAGTGAATTGCCAAAAGAACTTTGTAGAGTACCAGCGTTGGTACATGAACCTGTTGCAGCTCAAGCAGATGATTATGAACTCGAATTGCCTATTTACGATGTCAACAAAAAATATCCCGACAACTTACCCCGCAGATTGTCTAACTTTCCTCAATCGATAAGTCTTTTTTCCAACAACATTACCGGTAATATTCCGTCTGAGATCGGCCAACTGCAGCTTCTCCAAGTGTTGTATCTAGGCAACAACAACTTCTCCGGCAACATTCCAGACCAAATGTATAACCTTAAGAAGTTCGAAGCTTTGAATCCCTCCAAGAATCACTTGTCAGGAAAAATCCCATCGTCTATGGCGAGCCTTAATTTCTTGAAGAGCTTTGATGTCTCGTACAATAATCTCGAAGGTCCAATCCCAACAAGCACTCAGCTCCAAAGCTTTGAAGCTTCTGCATTTGAGGGGAATCCAAAACTTTGCGGTGCACCGCTTCCAAACGAGTGTCGCATTGATGCGCATGATAAGAATAACCGAGATGATGAGGACGATGGGCATCAACTACCGTGGTTCTATATTTCTGCTGCGTTCGGGTTTATTTTCGGATTCTGGGGAGTATGTGGTTCATTGATCGTAAAGAAGACATGGAGGTATGCGTATTTTCAGTTCACAGACAATGTACAGGATAGGCTCTATGTCATGTTAGCAGTGAGCATGAATAGGATGAATCGATGGCTTAGCTAAATAGAGTTATTTGTTTTTTCTCATCTTGCATAAATCTTGCTAACAAACTTGTTGCAAACATGATGTCTGACCTTGTTGCAGTCAAATATAGCAGACTTCCAACTATCTGCCTATATAGATTCTCATCAGCTTGGTCACTACCATCCATCTTAGATAGCTTCTCATTCACTGCAAGAGGAGTAGCAACTGACTTACAATCTTTGAAGCCAAACTTATCCAACAATGTCTGTGCATACTTCTTCTGGTGCAAGAAGATATAAGAATCAGTTTGTATCACACCTAAACCCAAGAAATGATGCAACAATCCAAGATCAGTCATTTCATATTGCCTCATCATTGCAGTTTTGAACTCCATCATCAATTCTTGTGAACTCCCAGTGTAAATGATATCATCCACATATAGTGAAACAATGAGTATTCCACTTTTGGTAATCTTCACATATAAAGTTGCTTCACTAGGACTCCTTTGAAAACCTGCCTTAGTGAAGTAAGAGTTGATTTCTTCATACCAAGCTCGTGGAGCTTGCTTAAGACCATATAGGGCCTTCTTGAGTTTGTAAACTCCATCCTCCTTGTTTTTAATCACAAACCCAGGAGGTTGATCAACATATACCTCTTCATGCAATACCCCATTTAGAAATGCCGACTTCACATCTAATTGAAATAGTCTCCACCCTTTCTGAGCAGCCAAAGCAACCAATGTTCTTATTGTGTCAAGTCTAGCAACTGGTGCAAAGGTTTCATTAAAGTCTATTCCAGGCTTTTAAGAGTAACCTTTTGCAACCAGTCTCGCTTTGTTTTTTTGCACAGAGCCATCGAGATTCAACTTGGTTTTGTAGACCCATTTGACTCCAATCACTGGCTTATCAGATGGCCTACTAACCAACTCCCAGGTATTATTCTTCTCTATCATTGCAATTTCATTTTCCATTGCTCTCTGCCATGATTCATCCTTGGCAGCTTCTTCAAATGTCTCAGGTTCTATGATACACAGATTGCACCTTTCATATACTTTTGTAATGCTCTTATATTTGAGTGGTGTGTGATCATAATCCTGTGGACCTATGCTTTCACTATGTCTTGCAGCACCACCTCCAACATGTATTTCTTCAACACTTTCTGGTATCACACTATCACCTTCTGAAATCACAGTTTGAGTCAAATCAGATTCACCAGCCTTCTTTTCTTTCTCTGTAGGTATATCAGTAAGTGGAACTGAAATACAATACTCTTTTTGTGCACTCCAATCCCAACTTGCTTCTTCATTGAATACTACATCTCTAGAAATGACAACTTTTCCAGATTCGATGTTATACACATCTTGTGCTAGACAAATCAAACTTCTGTCTTTGTTGTCCTAGAACATGTGCATAACACAAAGAACCAAACACCTTCAAATGTTTAACTCCTGGCTTCCTTCCACTATAGGCTTCAAATGGAGTTTTATTAACCAAGGCTTTGGTTGGACACCTGTTTAGAACATATACTACAGTGTTAACTGCCTCAGCCCAAAATTCTAGTGGCATTTTCTTCTCAACCAACATACATTTAGCCATCTCCACAACGGTCCAGTTCTTCCTTTCAGCCACTCCATTCTGCTGTGGTGAATATGCCACAGTGAGCTATCTTTCCATTCTCATTTCTTCACAAAACTTGTTGAATTCCAAAGATGTATACTCTCATCCTCTATCACTTCTTAGTTTCTTCAATTTATATCCACTTTGAAGTTCAACAGTAGCCTTAAACTTCTTAAAGACACTGAACACCTTAGATTTATACCTCAGAAAGTAGACCCAACACATCCGAGTACAATCATCTATAAAAGTGAGAAAGTACCTATTTCCTGCCTTTGTTATAGTCTGCATTGGTCCACACACATCTGTGTGTACCAATTCCAGTGGAGTTGAAGCTCTATTTGTTGACTCTCTTGGAAAAGAATCTCTGCAATGTTTCCCAAGAATACACCCCTCACACACTTCATTGGTGTTTTTGATTTCTGGCAGTCCAAACACCATTTCTTTCTCCTGTAAGAGCTTCAAGCTATTAATATTAAGATGTCCCATTCTCCTATGCCAAATTAAGGTTGATTTATCCACACTTGCTCTTAAAGCAAACTGCAATCCTGTTTGAAGTTTCAAGGGAAAACTTCTGTTTCCTTTCATTGGCACCTTAGCAATCAGATTTGATAAAGAGCAGTCATCATAAATTTCAACCTTATTATCTCCAAAATCAGAAAGTATCCATGCTCCATCATCTGTCCTACACTGAGTAAATTCTCTTTAAGACCAGCGACTAGCATTACTTCTTTGATATACCCCCTTCCCATCTTAGCGTCAACCACCAAACTTCCTTTTCCAACAACATCCTCCAACAGTCCTGTCCCCATTTCTACTTTTGCAGTTATGCTCCTATCAACACCACCTAACACATACCCTCTGCCAGTCATATGATTACTGTAGCCGCTATCCACATACCATACATCTTCCATGGACTTCTTATCAACTGCATTATTAACATAGAACATGGTTGGAACCTGAGTTGCATAATTTAGCTGCTGAACATTTTTCTTATTGTTGCAATCCCTTGCAATATGTCCTAATTTCCCACAACAGTGACACTTAGGTTTGCCTTTAAGAAAGCATTCTCCATAATAATACTTATCACAGTGCTTGCAAGGATTTCTACCACCTTCTGTAGCTACAATTTGCTTCCCAAATTGGTAAGCAGGCTTTTGATCCCATTTTTTATACTTTGGTTTCCAATTCTTCTGATATCGATTTCCAGAAGCATTAACAGGTTTGGGGTTTACACTAAGACTTGCAAATGCTCTCTCAGTCTTATTCTCACTGTCTCTCCAATCTCTGTGCAAAGCTTTTCAATGAGGCAACTACCTCTTGAACTTCAATAACATCTATATCTCTTGAGTGTTCAATTACAGAACATATAGGATCATACACAGAGAGTAAACTAATCAATAGTTTCTACACAATCCTTTCTCTAGACAATTCCTCTCCATAACTTCTCATTTGATTTATCAAATCGAACAATTTTGTAAGATAAACAGAAAGAGATTCATCATCTCTCATTCTAGTATACTCAAATTCTCTACGAAGACCTTGTAATTTAACACTTCTAACCTGTTTGTCACCATGAAATTCTTGCATCAGAATATCCCAAGCTCCCTTAGAAGTTTCTTCATGAGAGATCCGAGGAAAGATCTCATCGGAAACTACTCCCTGAATCAGTCCAAGCGCCTTGGCATCTTTCATGAGCTTCTCCGTGAGAGATGCAACATCACTCGATCCCTCCTTCTCCTTCTTCTTTGCATCGGAAACCTCCTCAGCTCCCTTCGAATCTGAGTACTCAATTCCCTTTTCAACAAATTCCTATAATCCATGAGACTTGAAAATAGTCTTCATCCTTATGCTCCAGAACTCATAATTCTCGTCGGTGAAGATCGGCGCTCTCAGCTCACCCCCTCCAGATCCTGCCATGTTAGACACAGATCTCACGACCAATTTCTTCAGATTTCAACTCACAGATTCAATCGCCCAGTGCTAAACGACTGAACCTGGCTCTGAGGCCATGTTAAACTCTCAAATCCAACGAACTATTCAATAATAAAATGGATCGAAGAAAAATGGCGATGAAAGGTTTCTGCAAAGGTTTTCAGAGAGAAGCAGAGAGAATATTCACTAAGTATATCTTTTCATTCATTCACACTCTTCACACAAAACATGTGAGAGAGATAACACACTTAAGAGGAGAGAGAACCTCTCTATTACAAATTCAATCTCAACCATTCATGTAATCTACCCTATGAGATAGTTATAAGCAACAAAACACATCATTAAAACTGGGATTTCATCTCAGCTGTCCAATTGGAATGTAATCCAATGGCTCACATTAAAGAAACAGAAATATATATTTAACTAGCACAAAACACTTATATTCCAACAAAAACAATCTAGGAAAGAATAGTAACACATAATCTTCACACAGGACTGCAAATTAACATGTTCCATTTAACAAGGATCCCCATGCAGTCTGCTTTCTGTCAAATATGTGCACTACCTGAAAGAACTCATACTGCGCACCAAAGTAAAGACACGACTAATCGCATAAGATATGACCTTGAAAGTGTAATCATATTCGGATAAAAGGTAACCAGGTTCCGACCACAGCAATATGCCAAACGAAATATCATTCAAGATCAGAAACATTGAAACCTACAGCCCATCTCGAGCAACCTCCTCGTTTTCTACAACATGTCTACGAGACTCATCATACCGTAACTAGCCTCGAGCTTTGTAACGGTTTGGACTAGGATTGACTCCAGCATCCCTGTCTAGCGTGTAGTTATTCTGGTATTGTCCAGGATCATTCCATCCTGCATTAGAAGGCGGAGCCATGTTGTTTGTTGACAACCCTCCCGGGTTATTGGGAGGCATCTGATTGTAGTTGTTGGGCGGCATCTGATTGTAGCTGTTGGGAGGCGCCTGATCGTAATTGTATGGTGGCCCAGAATTTCAGTTGTTGCTTGGCGGGGAATTATTGTAGTTGTTTGGTGGAGCCATGTTGGGAGGCGACATTGGAGCCCTGTTGGGGGGTGGAGGACCCATGTTGGCAGGTCCAGGTCCCGAATTTGACCCAGCTTGATTAGGCACAGGAGATGAACCGGTATTCTGAAAATCACGATTCTGCATTTTTTCCCTTCTCCTTTCAAAGTTCCTTGATCTGTCAAAGTTACGAGGTCTTTCATTACGCCTGTTTCTCTCATTTGCTTGACTATTGTTTCTTAGCAAGAAGAAAAGGAGAGACCGAGATGGAAAAAAAAATAAAAAATAAAAAAGGACAAGCCTACAAAGGGAGGATACCATGGAACAAAGGCAGAAAACATAGTTCAGGTACATAGAAACTGAGTGGAAATGTTTGATGGATTTTAAACTTTCATACATTTGGTTGAATCTGAAGTTTTGATCTTTCATATTATGCCGAGACATGTGAGCGAATCAAGCAGATAACAATAGCAGTGTTGTTTGTTCGTGTCTTACTGCATTCTACTCTTTATTCTTAATAGCTCGATAAAAAGACTTTAGTAGGTGGTCAAGTTGCTGCTCAACAGGACATAACCATGTCACATATCTCATCTTTGGAGAAACTGGATCTAGAGCTTGTAAAGAGAGAAAATTCGAAAAGAAGTTTCGTTCGCATACCAGATCAGAGATGCCAAAAGCGAAAAAATGGAACTAGCTATGGTAACCTCATCCTCTTAACGCGGCGAATGAGAAACCAGGGGAGTGTGCTTAAGTTTCTGCATTCCTAGGCGCAGATGAAATAGCGTATGGAGCGTAACTTTTCTTCTTTCATAATTTACTTTTAAACAGATACAATTTGCTTGTTTTTGTTGTAGATTAATGTCAGTTTTCTGGTGGCAACGAAGAGTCCATCAAGCTGCAATGCAATCTTTTCAAGAGGATAAAGTGAGTTCGGTGAAATGTCGTTGCCGGAAAGTATACGGCTTGCCTTTTTTAACATTGATCAGAAGCCGTGCGGGTGTAGGCGATGTCTTTTATTTTTCAGATGTGGTAATGGAGTTTATATTTCAGATATAGTTTCTCTTTTCATTTTGGTCACAATTTTATTTCAGATATAGTTTATATTTCCTACGTAGTTATTCTAATTACTCAAATATCAAGAACACACATAAAGGTTGAGTTTTCCTTGTTTAGTTTTACTTGTGACATTACTTTAGTCTAAAGTAGGGGAAATGGCATTGTAGATGCCATCAATTCTTTGCCACTCGATTTCATTCTATTTACAACAATACCAGAGGATGAGTTGGGAGGGTAATTCTCAAAAGTTCAGAGGATAATTTTGTTCGTATGGTTTAGCACGGAACCACTCAATTTCATGTTAATTACAACAAAACCATGAGATCTGACTAGGGATGAATTTTTTTGCCAAATTGCCGTGCCAACCGAATTATCAACCGTGCCATACCGATTTTGTGCCAAATTTTTTGTATCAATCGGTAATGGTACGGTATTATACCGTACCGAAATTTCATGGTACGGTATTGGTAATGGATACCATTACCACGGTATTACCATACCATACCGAAGTACAATATAATATCTAATTTATAAATTATATAATAGATAATTATATAACACATATTTATAATATTCCAATAATTTAAAAATAAAACCCTACTTATATTAGCATTGTTGTTGGTGACTTTAATCTCTTGAAATTGTGGAAATCAAACACAAAAGAGTTTCTAATTCTTTCACAAATAGCCAAAATATCTTTGTAACCCCCACTTCTACTGTTGTTAGTGAAAATGCATTTAGCCTAGGGAGGAGGGTTGTGGACCCTTTTAGGGTATCCTTGACTCCTAAAATAAATGAGGCACTAGTGCATACTAGTGGTTGGCTTATGGCAGATGAAGTAAACTTCTACAAGAAACCAACGGAAGATATATTTCAATTTTACAAGGAAATGGAAGAAGAGAAAACAAGAAAGATATGCTTTAATTTTTTTAGTAAATTTGTTATTAAATGATTTTCAACTTTAATTCTTCTTGCTACTAATTAATATGTTTTCTTTATTTGTAACGTAGGCTTGACGCAAACTCAATCTTCTACAAGTTCAATACCTCCTCCAAAAGCTTCGACATCTCAAGCTTGAATAACTGATCAATGAATTCTCATTTTTGAAGTTTACTTCCAATTTTCATTTGGTTTGAAACTTTAATTTCTATTTGGATTGTTAACTTTTATTTGTTTTGGTTCGTAACTTCTATTTGGATTGTAAGTTTAATTTTCATGATGAATCTTGATGCATCATTTGAATTATTATGTGTGAATTGTGAATGATGAATAATAGATGAATTTAATCTATAATGTATGAGATAAAGGTACAAAAAAACAAGTTTTGCCCTTGAATTGGGTTAAAAAAAATAGATTTTGTCCCAAAACAAAATGACAATTACCATTGTCATACCATGCCAACCGAATCTTTGGCAATACCGAACTTCGGTATACCGAAAGTTTGGTACGGTAATGGTAATAAATTATATCAAACCGAAAATTTGGTACGGTAATTGGTACAAGAGTTTTAGTACGGTAACCGTACCGAACCCTCCCCTGGATCTAACTAGGTTGGAAAGGTAATTCTCAAAAGTTAGGGGTAATTGTGTCCGTAGGTTGGAGCCGAATTTTACTTTACTACATTTCCTCTCGGCTCACACCAGTCTCCAATGGCGAAACACAAGGAGAACAGAAGTCCGTTTCGAAACCAAACCCCTTCGAGACCAAATCACCAAAACCCGGCAGAGCTGACGCCAATCACAACCATGAGACGGCGGGGATGGCGAATAAGAAAAATAATAAATTAGGCCCGAACGCTGTCGCCATGAAGCACCAGGTCCCCCTAAAACCCAACCCGTTCGAGACCATTTGGTCCCCTAGAAAATTCGACATGCTCGGCAAAAAGCGCAAAGGCGAAAAGCGCCGAGTTGGCCTCTCCCGCTCTCGCGCCATTGAAAAGGTACTGAATTGCGTCACTTCCTTTCTGAATTTACTTGAAATTTTGTAATTTTATTGATTTATTTATGTTTTGGTGGCTCAGAGGAAGAACACGTTGTTGAAGGAGTACGAGCAGAGCAATAAAGCTTCGGTCTTTGTCGATAAACGAATTGGGGAGCATAATGACGAGCTCAATGAGTTCGATAAGGCCATTCGGCGTGCGCAGCGCGAGCATCGAGTAAGCTCATTTTCTGAATTTTTGCCCATTGTTTGGGGTCAGCTTTGTTTTCTGTTTGGTTCCCAGGAAAATATAGGGAAATAGTAAACAGTTGTAGTTCATCGCACATGATATCTAAATTTCCTTTCTTTTTGTCAAGCTTTCTACGCAACTATAAACTCTATTTCAGAACTATATTCAGTTTAACATATGGAATCATGAGTAATTTGTTAATGTGTTTTGTTTCTCATTTTGTTTTCTATTTTTTTCTCTTCATTTTCATGAATAATTAAGGACGAACAAGAAAAGCAA
Source organism: Malus baccata (assembly GCA_006547085.1). Taxonomy (NCBI): domain Eukaryota; kingdom Viridiplantae; phylum Streptophyta; class Magnoliopsida; order Rosales; family Rosaceae; genus Malus; species Malus baccata. The sequence continues at coordinate 73,091 of VIEB01000591.1, read as the reverse complement.
ATATAACTTATCAGATAGAGAAGAAGATGACTTTGAATTTCAAAGTCTTGGTGCATTATCTGAAAGGGATGATTTTGAGGATGATGTGCTGCCTGCTGATGACGACGATGGCACAGAAACCACTGTGAACACGGAAAATTCCTGAAACGAAAGAGACAAGAAACGACGTGCACAAACAAATATTTGTATTTGATGATTTTGGGTTACAATCTCTCTCTATTTTGATCATCTGATTCGATCTCCGTAAGGTGTTGATTGATGGATGTTTTGTTGATCCAAGGGCCGTTGATGCTTGATCTTGGATGAACTGTTGGAAGTTTCTTCAAAGGGCCGTGGGCTTGATCTTTGAAGGTGGATTTGAGCGGATTTTTAAGGAGCCGTTGGGGCTTGATCTTGAAGAACAGTGATGAACGGATCTTCAAGGGCTTTTGGGCTTGATCTTGAAGAACAGTGATGAACGGATCTTCAAGGGCTTTTGGGCTTAATCTTGAAGAACGGTTGGATGTGTGTGGATTTGTCGATGTTTGTTGATCCAAAGGGCCGTTGGGGCTTGATCTTGGATGAACGGATGATGAACGATGGTGCTTTCTTCAAGGGCCGTCGGGGCTTGATCTTGAATTGGTGGATGATTGTTGATCCAAAGGGCCGTTGGGGCTTGATCTTACGATGAACGATGAACGAAGAACGAAGAACGCTTTTTTGATTCTTCGGGAACCTGGATGCTTGAGAGCTTCGGAGTTTTAGAGCTTCAGAGCTTCAAGGTGTGATATGAATTGGTTCCCCCCAAATGAATGAAATGGGCTTGTATTTATAGAAATTTCCAAGGCCTAATTTTGAATATAATATTCCAGATGAAATAAGTCGTTTCTGCCAGGTGTTGACACGTGTCCTATTTGATGACTTTTCCAAATCATTTCAATTTTCGTTGAGTCACACGCTACGTGTAAAATTTATGTAATACATGAGCGTTGAAACTTTGATTTATCGGTCAACATTTATTTACCGAAATTTTGATGTCTACAAATGCCCCCACTTCAAGTCACGTCGTGTACATGTGCTTGTCGCGTGTAGGAGATGCGTTTTGAAGTCCCTTACTATAGACGTCGATCCAAGGGCCGTCGAGGCTTGATCTTGAACTTTGTTTGAAATTTCTTCAAGGGCCGTCGAAGCTTGATCTTGAAGGTTGAAATTGGACCACAAGGAGCTTCATGTGGTAGATGATCTTTGACTTTGGTAGTGGGTGAATCGGCACGTATTTTGTTGCGCTTGTTGACTTTCCACATCTTTGATCTTGAATTGGGTTGGAGGATTTTCTGGATTCCTCCAATTTTTGATTTTCCACAGCTTATTCTTGAACAAGGTTTTGATTCAAGGGTGGTAGACACTTGATCTTGAATCGGACTTGTGATTTCTTCAAGGGCCGTCGAGGCTTGATCTTGAATTTGGCTGGAAACTTCTTCAAGGGCCGTTGAGGCTTGATTCTTGAAGGTTGACTCGAACATATGGCAAGCAGGCACGAGGTAAAGGGGACGACTTGTTGCTTTGTTCAATCTTTCTAATTCACACCTGAGCAGTTTGGTCAACGGTATGATCTTCAAGATTGATGGGCTCTTCTTCCAGTTGGTGACTAGATCTTTAAGGATTTGATTCAAGGGTGGTGAATCGGCACGTGCAGCCCACAACGCCTAGTAAGTCGACCCAAGAATTTGAGGGTCAAAACGAGTTCTTCATCTCAGACTCTTTCTGCCGAGTTGACTGTGAATGCTGCATTCTTCTCTGCTTGTTTCTTCAGCACCTTGTCTCCACATGCTGCAAGGTATCATTTTCACTTGCCTTATCTGTTCTCCAGGCAGATGTGAAAGCTTCTTTGGAAGTATAGCAGCAGTGGGAAACGAGTACTCGAGAGCAGTGCTAGGTAGGCAATCAGGGAAGGGTTCCAAGCAGTCGGTTCCTTACCCGAGTTTGAGTGGAAGTTCCGGCATATTGTTTTCTTTATCCTTGTCTTTGTAGGTAAGAACAAGGACAAAGGAAATGACAGGGAGAATGCATGATATGAGATAATCTTGCTTTCTACCCTGGTGATATGAGATACTTTTGCTTTTGGAGTCATTGGCTTGCAGAGGTACCCCAAGGAATAAGGAACGCTTAATGACTCGAGAGGTTTTGTTGGGAAAACATTTTTGGAGATGAAGAAAGGCTCTGTATGTCTGCCTTGCTATGGAAGGTGAAGGTGGACAGTTATAGGAGGTCCCTTAATACCTGTAGAGGTACTATTCTTTCACTTGTGTTGGCAACTAACGCGTGATTGAACAGTAAACTTTCACGTGCTTTCTCCTTCACCGAAGATCTTCGACAAATTGTCCATGATTTGCGCAAAGTTGAGTGTGCATATGACAGGTGATGACGCGGCTGAAAAAGACTGGCGCCTCTTCGATATCTGGGTTTGGCGCTTCGATAAATTACCCGTGATTTCCGCAAAGCTGAGTTTGCGTGTGACGGGTGCCGACGCGTCTGGAAAAGCAAGATGCTTCTCCGATTTCTGAGCTTGCCTCTTCGATTTTTGAATGGCCTCTTCGAATTCTGAGCTCGCCTCTTCGATCTCTGAAATCCCGTCGAGTGTTGATTTTTATAGAGGCATGCAGTTCGTTTCAAAGCACACTTGAATTTTCTCTTGTGAAAACTCCCTTCTTGCACTTCTAAGATCTTGATTTGTCCGATCTCTTATTTCTTCAACAATTTGAAAATGTCTGGACCCTCCGACCGTCGTTTTAACTTGAATCTTGGTGAAGAGGTAGTCCCGCCTTCTCTAGACAACATATGGCGTCCATCCTTCATATCCCCTACTGGTCCTCTTACTGTTGGGGATTCGGTGATGAAGAATGATATGACCGCTGCGGTGGTGGCCCGGAACCTTGTCACTCCCAGAGATAACAGACTACTTTCCAAACGGTCGGATGAGTTGGCTGTTAAGGATTCTCTGGCTCTCAGTGTGCAGTGTGCGGGTTCTGTGTCCAACATGGCCCAACGCCTATTTGCTCGAACCCGTCAAGTTGAATCGTTGGCGACTGAAGTGATGAGTCTCAAACAGGAGATTAGAGGGCTTAAGCATGAGAATAAACAGTTGCACAAGCTCGCACACAACTATGCCACAAACATGAAGAGGAAAATTGACCAGATGCCGGAATATGATGGTCAGATTTTACTTGATCATCGGAGGTTTGTGGGTTTGTTCCAACAACATTTGCCTTTGTCTTCTGGGGCTGTACCGCGTAGTGAAGCTCCGAATGATCAACCTTTGGATCCTCTTCTTCCTAGAGTTCCGCCGAGTGGTGAGGCTTCAAACAGTCAACCTCCAGCGCCTCTTTTTCCTAGAGCTCCACCGAGTACTGAGACACCACCTGAGCAATAAAGACTCCCTCCTGTTTGTTTGCACATTTGTAAATTTTTTTTTTTGGTATGTAGAATGCAATTTTATGTAAAAATTCCCAGAAAAATAAATAAAATGGACTTTATTTCTCTCTAACGCATTTTTTTTTGTTGCTATATACATACATATATTATGTACATACATGTATATGTATATTTACATGGTGCAATCCGCACCATCCCACCTTCCTACTTGCTTTCCCTTTTTTTATTCTTTATTTTTTTTATTTTTTATTTTTTGCTTTCGGTGGTACTCACACATGGTGCCATGATGAATCAAGATTCCATTTTTTTTCACATGGTGCCAGAGCACCAAAGACTCCACCATCCCTTCTTTATTCTTCTGGCATATATGTATTTATATATATGTATATATATATATGGATGGGGAATAGCATGGAGGAAGGCAAGGGCTGAGGTCGTTGCGGCAGAGATGGCAATGATGCACAGAAGCTGGAGCAGCGGGAGAAGCATAGCCGTGAAGTTTGGACGGAAGAGGTGATAACGCCGACATTTTGGGGCTGCTGGTCGGAGAACTCCTCGAGGAAGGTGATGACGTCTTTGAGGCCAGTAGGTGTGACTTGACAAACTTTGGTTTTGTTAATCACATTCAAAGGCAGCACCAGAGCAACAAGTGACGACGTTCCCCATCTTCATCAGCACGGAATGCAGCAGCAGCAGAGCAGCATGTAAGCACCATCTTCATAATCACATTCAAATGTAGCAGCAGAGCAGGGTGTGAGCACGGAATGCAGCCCCATCTTCATCAGTACCATCACTGCCATAAAACGACGGCGTTCCCTCGTCCAATTCTCTGTAGCAATCGAAGACGCTTCTGGGAATCCAGAATGATTTGGTGGAGATTGGCGAAAGTTTTAAGATACTGGCGCATGTGCTCCGAGGGAGTGCATGAGACATGGATGGTGACAGAGTGAACGCCAAGGTCGTGAGTAGCGGAGAATGCGCAGATCGAGGCCGTGGTTCTGGGCCTGACCTGGTCTTGAAGCTGTTGACGATGAGCAGGATAGACTGGTGGAGATGAAGGCTTGAAGCTGAGTGAGGATGCAAAGCTATTGGCGACTGAGACCAACGACTCATGATGTCGGCCCAGGAGCTTGTGCTGCTGCTGTGGAGGAAGACTGAGCTTTGCGTGCTGCAAGGGAGGAGTCTTGGTGCTGGAGCTTGACGTCCTGGAGAAGCGTGGTTGATTCGAGCATCCAGCTCAACTCAGAAAACCGACGGCGGGGAGGTAAAAACGAAGGTGAAGATGCTGTGGAGGATATTCAACAACCATGTAGCGTTTGGCCTTGATGATGAAGATGGAGAAGGATCAGGGTGACCTTGATGTCAGATCCAGCTAAGACCCGGAGCACAGTCGGGTTGGGGTCAAGCTTGAAGCCGTTCGTGACAGGCATGCTACCGGTTGTAGCGTTTGTGGTTCCGGCCGCACACGATCCATGTTGCAAGCGTCTTGGTGCTCTATGAAACTCTCAACCCTAGAGAAAACACGGCAGCAGTCGCAAGAATGTCCTCTGGTGCCGCAGGTTTTGAGATGTGCCTTGTAATCTGATTGAACTACATACCCTTTTGAGCACTTATCACAAACCCACTGTTTGTGGTTGCTGTGCTTTCTCCTGAAATGTTTTTTGATGCCGACGAGATCGCCGAGGGCGTGGCAGGGATCATGGTGCAGGCAGCTTGGTTCCGGGCACACGAACACCCGCTTCTTCACGACCGGAGTCTCTCGCTTCAGCAGCTTCCATGGCACCTTGTGCCGCCGCCGGCGCATCTGTAGGTTCTGGTCTCTCTGAAACCCTTGGTTGCAAATCTTGCAAATGTAACGATCCGATTCCAGTAAGGTTTTCGGCGAAAGTGACACCACCTCCGCATTTGGATCTGGAGTGCCTGCAGGTATAATCTTTGACACATGGGGATAAAGGTCTTTATAAAAGTTTCTGATCTTCCACCCTTTTATATATCTCATTAGCCCGATCCTTGATGGTTGGAACAAGGCTCAACCAGAAGCCCCATTAGGCTTGGCTATGACAGTGGACAGCCCGCCATCGGCCAACAAGGGGTTGGTAGGGCCGCCAACACGGACCGGGTCGTTATCGCCCGACTCGTTGGCGAAGGTACGCCACTCCGAGGTCTCGTCATGGCAGTAAGAAAAAGAATAAAAGAAATAGAGGGCATGGCAGACATAAAGAAGTGGGAAGGCATGGGAATGATGGAGGAATAAAGAAAGGAAATGGAGGAATAAAGAATAAGAAGCAGTGAAGGTGCGGGAAAAAGAAATAAGAAGGCAGAGGGGGGAGAGAGACAGACGTGAGAGAGAGAGAGCACAGAAAACTGTGCGGAGAAAGAAGTTAAAAAAAACAGAAAATAAACAAAAGCAGAAGACAGACAGAGAGAGCAACACGGACTGAGGGTGGGGAGAAAACCAACGGAGAGAGAGAGGAGAGAACTGCGCAGAAACAAAAAAAGAAAGAAAAAAAAATAGAGGAAAGGCAGAGCACGTACTGTGCAGAGAAAAAAGGGACAGGCGACAAAAGCAGATGGAGAAAACCAGCGGAAAAGGACAGAGGGCAGAGGAGAGATAGGCACGGCAGGAAGGGAAGAAGAAGCTTCACTCCATTTTTTTTGGTTTTATTTTCTCAAACTCATGTTTTACTTTTGGTTTAATTTGTGAATTATGTGTAACTAAAGTTTAGTAGTTAAGGATTGTTTTGAAGCCCCGAATATGATTGTAAGTTTGTTGTGATATTTTGTTTGAATGACTTTTATGAAAGGATGAAAATTGTTTCACTACTTATGTCATTGATAAATTCTTTATGTGTTTTTATGGATGAGCATATCTAGGATTTTAATGTTATGAATATATGTATGCCTGCCCTTGTTGAATGAAGACCTACATATGTTCTAGAGTAGCACTTGTTAATTGTGGTTAACATGTGAACCGATTTCTAGGATAAGTAAGACAATGCCAGTACTTACCATGCCTTGTGATGACTCAAACTCTTTTTATTCTTAATGATTTCTACTTATTAAATCTACGAACACACCATTCTAGATTGCATGCTAGAGACTAAGTTAAGTTGAAAACGTCATTCTTTTAACATACTACGTAAAAAAGAGTAATAGGTTGAGTTCTAACAGTGAGCCAACTTGAGCATCTTCATCCGGAAATAAAAGGAATTTGAATGAAACATAACATGTTTGCATGATTATTTGGTGGTGGATAACAATTCCCCTAACTCGTTTTTCTCAAACTTGTGATCTACTCAAAATCTGTTTCTGTACTGTTTTTGTACGATTTAATTTAAATATCAAATCAACTCCAAAAATCCCAAAAATTTGTGAGACTGTCGTACTGTGTGTCTAGTATTTGCATATAAAATTTCGTTGCATTTGGATAAGTTTAAGTTAGTCTAATAATTATTGTTCGGTGGCTGGTCAGTAGAGATAGCCACCCCGTTTTTGTGACATTTTAAGTATTTGGATAAAACAATCTTCTGCGGGAAAGACCCTTATTTTCATATGCTACAATTGACAAATCTTAGTGTTAATAAGGAAAATTAATAGGATTATTGTGGGCTACTTTGTGGTGCGTTATAATTACTACCAAATTTTTGGCGCCGTGTCGCCGGGGATTGTTATTTCTGATTGCTTATATTTTATTTTTATTTATTTATTTTTTATTTTTATTTTTATTTATTTTTATTATTTTCTATTTCTTGTCTATTTAGTGTTTTTGGTTTTGGGTTTATTTCAGGTAATTTTTGTAGTATATGCAGACTCGAAGGTCCAAAAGCATTGATCTAGCTTCCTACGATCCAGAGATTGAACGAACATTTCGAAAGCTTCAGAGAAAAATCAAGCAAAAGTGTGCATCAGTGTCTTTACCACCATCTTCTCCACCACATTTAAGTTCGGAAGAGGAGGAGGAACCACAAGAAGGCATGGCTGATAACCGTACATTGAGGGAGTTGGCAATGACAAATACGGATCAACAACCATTGTGCATCACATATCCAAATGCAGGAGGAGGATTTGAGCTTAAGTTCGGCATGATTCACTACTTGCCTACCATGGCTTCTCAACAGAGGATGCCAACAAGCATCTCATGGAGTTTCACGTGGTATGCTCAGGAATGAGACCAGCAAATGTGGAGGAGGAGCAAGTCAAGTTGAGGGCATTCCCATTTACATTAGAAGCCAAGGCAAAGGAGTGGCTTTACAATTTACCTCCGGGATCAATGAACACCTGGAATCAGGTGAAGCAAGCATTCTTGGAGCAATATTTTCCGGCCACCAAAGTTGCAAGCATAAGGAAAGACATATGTGCAATCCGACAACAATATGGAGAGCCCTTTGGAGATTACTATAAGCGATTCACACATTTGGTTGCATCTTGTCCTAATCATCAAATTTCAGAGCATCTTTTAATACAGTATTTTTATGAAGGATTATGTGGTACTGATCGTATAATGCTTGATGCAGCAAGTGGAGGAGCATTCATGGACAAGACACCAATAAATGCTAAGGCATTATTAAAGAACATTGCTGGCAACACACGACAATTTGGAGGGAGAGATGAGCTACCTTTTAAGAAAGTTAACGAGGTAAGTGCTAATTCTAGTATTGAATTACAATTAGATAACTTGACTAATCTTGTGCAACAGGTTATTGTGGCTCCAAAACAGGTGTGTGGTGTATGTTCAATGATGGGACATGCCACAGACATGTGCCCTTCGTTGATGGATCAAGGTGGTCTTAAGTAAGCTAATGCATTAGGAGGATTTCAAGGGCAACAAAGGCAAAAGTATGATCCCTATTCCAACAACTATAATGCAGGATGACGTGATCATCCACACTTAAAGTGGAACAATCAAGACAACGGACAACAATCTGTTCCCAACAACTATAACCGTCCGCCTGGCTTCTTTCAAGCAAGACCGCAGGCACCATTTCAGCCTCAACAACAACAAGCTCCAAGTAAGTCTCTTGAGGATTTAATTGCTTCTTTAGCTAACTCTACTCAATCTCATCAACAGAAAACAGACAAAGCAATTGAAAACCTTGAGCGCCAAATGAGTCAGTTAGCAAGTTTGATGGGGCAACAACACCAACCAGGAAGGTTACCTAGCCAAACCGTGGTGAATCCAAATGCGGAGCAGATGAATGTTGTGACTTTAAGGAATGGAAAAGAAGTTTTTGAGCAAGATGAGGCTTCAACAGAAACTGAAAAGTCTTCTAAAGATACAGAATTGACCCAAAAAGATTCTGATAAGGTAAGTAAAGAAGTTCAAAATTCATTTAACTCATGTGTCCCTATTCCTTTTCCTCGTAGGTTTATGAAGTCTAAGAAAGAGCAAACTGATAAGGAAATCTTGGATACTTTCCGGAAAGTCCAAGTGAACTTACCTTTTTTAGATGCCGTAAAACAAGTGCCCAAGTATGCAAAGTTCCTTAAAGAGCTTTGTACGAACAAGAGGAGATTCAATGATCAAGAAACTGTGGCATTAAGCGAGGAAGTATCAGCTGTTTTGCAGAGAAAGCTGCCATCGAAGTTGAACGATGCCGGTAGCTTTACCATTCCATGTGTAATTGGAGGCAAAGAGTTTGGGAGAGCATTGTGTGATTTGGGGGCATCCATCAATCTGATGCCATATTCAGTGTATGAGTCATTGAACCTTGGAGACTTGAAGGAAACAAAGGTAGTAATCCAGTTGGCAGATCGTTCAAATAGATATCCCAAAGGCCTATTGGAGGATGTACTTGTGCAAGTGAATGAACTCATTTTTCCCGCTGACTTTTTTGTTCTTGAGATGGAACATGATCCCATGCCTACTGCACTTCCTCTTATATTGGGAAGACCATTCCTTAGAACAGCACAGACGAAGATTGATGTCTACGATTGTACCTTAACCATGGAAATTGAGGGGGAAAGCGTCAAGTTCAGAATCTTCAATGCTATGAGGTATCCTAGTGAATTAGAATCTTGTTTGTCTATTGATGTGTTTGACTATTTTGTGCAGGATTGTTTTAATGAAGGTGTGGGAGACAAGATAATTTAGAGAAGGCATTAGTGCATAGCATTACACATGGAAATTTTAATTATTCAGAGCACATTGAAGAAGAATTAATCCAAACAGTGGCCTCTCTTGAGTCTCTTTCACCAATTTGTGGTAAGTGTTCTTCCTATTTTATTTCTCTTCCTACTTCTAACGAAAAAACTCTTCCTTCTGTGATTCAGGCACCCAAACTGGAGCTTAAACCAATTCCTGAACATTTGAAGTATGCATTTTTGGGAGAGGATGAAACATTACCAGTCATTGGTAGTAATTATAACGCACCACAAAGTAGCCCACAATAATCCTATTAATTTTCCTTATTAACACTAAAATTTGTCGATTGTAGCATATGAAAATAAGGGTCTTTCCCGCAGAAGATTGTTTTATCCAAATACTTAAAATGTCACAAAAATGGGGTGGCTGTCTCTACTGACCAACCACCGAACAATAATTATTAGACTAACTTACACTTTATCCAAATGCAACGAAATTTTATATGCAAATACTAGACACATAGTACGACAGTCTCACAAATTTTTGGAGTTGATTTGCCATTTAAATTAAATCGTACAAAAACAGTACAGAAACAGATTTTGAGTAGATCACAAGTTTGAGAAAAACGAGTTAGGGGAATTGTTATCCACCACCAAATAATCATGCAAACATGTTATGTTTCATTCAAATTCCTTTTATTTCCGGATGAAGATGCTCAAGTTGGCTCAATGTTAGAACACAACCTATTACTCTTTCTTACATAGTATGTTAAGAGAATGTCGTTTTCAACTTAACGTAGTCCCTAGCATGCAATCTAGAATGGCGTGTTCATAGATTTAACAAGTAGAAATCATTAAGAACGAAAAGAGTTTGAGTCATCACAAGGCATGGTAAATACTGGCGTTGTCTTATTTATCCTAGAAATCGGTTCACATGTTAACCACAGTTAACAAGTGCTACTCTAGAACATATGTAGGTCCTCATTCAACAAGGGCAGACATACATATATTCATAGCATTAAAATCCTAGATATGCTCACTATGTATGCATCCATAGAAACACATAAAGAATTTATCAATGACATAAGTAGTGAAACAATTTTCATCCTTTCATAAAAGTCATTCAAACAAAATATCACAATAAACTTACAATCATATTCGGTGCTTCAAAACAACCCCTAACTACTAAAAATTAGTTACACATTATTCTCAAATTAAACCAAAAGTAAAACATGGGTTTGAGAAGATAAAACCAAGAAAAATAGAGTGAAGCTTCTTCTCCCTGCTCTCTGCCGTGCCTCCTCCATTGGATTGCTGTGCTACTGAATTTCACCTCTACTCTCTGTGCTCTGTCCCTTTCTTTTTTGCCCGTGTCTCCCTCTTTATTTTCTGCATTCTGTGCCTCTGACCTCTGTGCTCTCCTTCCAATCCCGTGCACCTCTCAGTCCCCCCTCTCTCTCCATCGTTATATTTTCTTTTCTGTCCTGCCGTGCTTTCCTTTCCGTCGCATTTATTTCTGTTGCTCAGTGTCTTTTATTTTTTTTTTAGCCCATTTTTTTTTAAATTAATCCTAAAACAAAATTAACTGTACATTAACACAAGGTAAGGTAAAATGCCACAATTTTAACACAAAAACATCACAAAGACTTTAGAAATGGATGGTATAAATGCATGAAATATATGAGTGATCAAATACCCCCAAACTTACATTTTTGCTAGTCCTCTAGCAAAACAAAACCACTCAACTAAGACTAGACTCAACAACTTAGTAGCCAATTTCTCAATTCGATTTCATATCTAAGTTCCAACCATGAAATACATTGCCAAGAAGTAAGTAACAAGAGCTCAAAACATCATCCAATAGTTAACCAAATTTCCTTTAAACAAAACGTTGAAAAGCCATGTGTGAGCTAGCCATGTCAGTGCAATTCCAAGCTCCTTTAAATCATCATATGCAAACATGTGAGAATCTCACAAGACATACGCTCAATCACTCATAAGTTTTGGTTAATGTGTTTCACTCAAGTGATCTCATTGTACATGCCGCCATATGCTTGCTTGTCCACCTAACTCGCTTATCAATATTTAAGTAATACCTTGGATCAATAGGACTTTATTACGGTTGTAATGGGACTAAAGGTGATAGGCTAATGAAAGAAAGGTATGGAAATAAAAAATTTTGAGAAAGTACACTTTGGTAGTTTTCCAACACCTCAATATCACACCACCTCAAATTGAAAGAAAAATAATAAAACCTCGAGCACCTGTTACTCCCCAAAAGGAAATTTATACTCTACCGACACATTTTCAACTAATCAACACTCTCCAATTTTCATATATTTTGTTTTTTTGTTTTTTGAATGAGAGAAACAAATTTGCAAAAGCTACATCACCCATCAAATTCACATTTCATTGTAATACACATGCTCTATCCATCTTTCTACATAAATGAAACCCCCAAAAGTACAACCCATGTAATACTTTCTCAAAACAATAAGGAATCGATTTTTGTGTATGGGCTCAACTCCAATATTGGAGCAAGGTAAAGAGATGTGGCTAACAAAGAAATGGCTTAGTTAAAGGCTCAATAGGCTACTACGGATAAACATAGCATATAAGGTAGGCATGAAAGGCTCAAACGATCCAAAGATGGCCTATATCACATCCAAGTTATTACATGAATTGATTAATGAATCGAGTAGTATAAAGCAAGTTCTAGAGATACATGTACAGTGAGATCATACGCACAAGAAGGAATGAGATTGATGCATAATGGTTCAATCATGTATAGGCTCAAAAACTCACAAGGTTTACATAATCTCACATGATTCACATATGAAACGCTAAATCATGCTCAAGTTTCACATTGACAAGACTAGGCACATTTATTTTTCAAGTTGATTTTTGGAACTCAAAGTTAACACAAAGACAACGAAAAGAACTTAGACTTCTTGAAAGTAAGAAGGAAATTAAAATCAAATCTCATCATTGAATTGAGAAGTAGCTACAAACAACAATAAAAATGCAAATTTTTTATTTTTTTTAACAAGAGAAATAAACTAACGAAATATATTTCCACCCCCAAACTTAATTATAGCATTGTCCCCAATGATAATGAAAGGAATTTTTGAACAATAAGACATAAAAATGGAAGGAAAGAAATATAAAATGAAATAAAGACACATAAAGAAAAGGAAAGAACACACCAATTTTTGTAGGCAAATCTCGAACTGGTTGGGAATCCTGAGCGAGGAATATCAGAGTTCCTTGGTTTCAAATCAGACTCCTTCTGCTGGGTTGATTTGATTGTGCAGTCTGCATTCTTCTCTGCTTGTTTCTTCTGCATGGCAGGCAGGCACGAGGTAGAGGTGTCAGTCTGTTTCTCTGTCCAATCTATCCAAGTGCCCACCTCTTGCTTTCTTTCTCCTTGTCCCTAGCTGAGAATGAATTGGCAAATTGTCTCCACATGCTTCGAGGTATCATTTTCACTTCCCTTATCTGTTCCCCAGGCAGATGTGGTAGACGAAGAGGAAGCACACGATGATGAAGATGAGTACTCGAGAGCAAGGCTAGGTAAGCAATCAGGAAAGGTTTCCATGCAGTTGGCTCCAGATCGGAAGATTGATACCAAATGCTGGCTGATTGCTCTCTTTCTCCTTGTCATAAAACAAAGACAAGGAGAAGGACAGGGAGAAAGCATGATATGAGATACTCTTGCTTTCAACCTTCATGATATGAAATACTTTTGCTTTGGATGGTTGTTTGCAGAGGTACCCCAAGGAATAAGGAACACTGAGTGACTCGAGAGGGTTTGTTGGAAAGGAATTTTTGGAGATGAAGGAGGTTATGTATGTCTGTCTTGCCATGGAGGAGGGTGAAGGTCGTCATTTATAGGAAATAATAACCGGTACTGTTCTTTTACTCTTGTCGGCAACCATTAGAGGATGGAACAGTAAACTTCACGTGTTTTCTACTTTACCAGAGATCTTCGACAGATGGCCCGTAATTTTCGCAAAGCAGACTCTGCATGTGACAGATGTTGACACGTCTGGAAAAGCAGACGCCTCTCCGATATCTGGAATTGCCTCTTCGAAATCTGAGCTCCGTCGAATGCAGAGGTTGCATGTGACGAGTGCGGACAAATCTGGAACAAAGGATGGCCCGTGATTTCTGAACAAGCTCAGCTTTTGAGAAAGCTAACGCCTCTTTGATTTTTTTAGTTGGCCTCTTCGATATCTGGAATTGCCTCTTCGATCTCTGAAATCCCATCGCGTGCTGATTTTTATAGAGGTATGCAGGATGTTCAAAGCACACTTGAATTTCTGCCTGTAAAAATTCCCTCTTTGCATTTCTACGATCTTGACTTGTCCGACCTCTTCTTTCTTTACCATCTCTGAAAAATGTCTGGCCCTTCCGATCGTCGTTTTGACTTGAACCTTGGTGAAGAGGCAGCTCCGCCTTCACCAGACAACATATGGCGCCCATCTTTCATATCCCCTACTGGTCCCCTTACGTTCGGGATTCGGTGATGAAGAATGATATGACAGCTGCGGTGGTGGCCCGGAACCTTGTCACTCCTAAAGATAACAGACTGCTTTCAAGACGGTCTGATGAATTGGTTGTTAAGGAGTCTCTGGCTCTTAGTGTGCAGTGTGCAGGTTCCGTGTCCAACATGGCCCAACGCCTATTTGCCCGAACCCGTCAAGTTGAATCGTTGGCGGCTGAAGTGATGAGTCTCAAGCAGGAGATTAGAGGGCTCAAGCATGAGAATAAACAGTTGCACAAGCTCGCACATAACTATGCCACAAACATGAAGAGGAAAATTGACCAGATGCAGGAATCTGATGGTCAAATTTTACTTGATCATCGGAGGTTTGTGGGTTTGTTCCAACAACATTTGCCTTCGTCTTCTGGAGCTGTACCGCATAGTGAAACTCCAAATAATCAACCTCTGATGCCTCCTCCTTCTGGGGCTCCGCCGACTGCTGAAGCTATGCCGACTACTGAGACTTCTCCTAAGCAGCCTATGTGAAGGCTCCCTATTGTATTTATCTTCTTAATGTTCCTTTCGTTTTTATGAATGCAAAAATACCTTGCAAGAAGTGTGGTAGAGATTGCAAAATCATTACCTGCATAAAGGAACAAAAGTAGGACTTAAACACACAAACCAGAAAACAAGAGAAAAACAGAACAAGAACATTTAAAATTATTCAAAATAAAGATGAAAGATAGAAAGCTTGGGTTGCCTCCCAAGCAGCGCTTTCTTTAACGTCTTGCAGCCGGACGGTGCCAAGAGTAATCATCCAAAGGGAACTGGTTCTTGGAGAGGTACAACCTCCACATCATGCTTCGCAAAAGACTCGTAATATGGCTTGAGTCTATGCCCATTCACTTTGAACACGTATCCGGTCTTTGCACTTTGGATTTCCACTGCACCATGAGGAAAAATATTTGTTATAACAAATGGACCAACCCATCGAGAACGAAGCTTACCTGGAAATAACCGAAGGTGCGAATTAAATAGAAGAACTTTCTGTCCAATGACAAAGCTCTTCCTTAAGACCATCTTGTGATGAAATGCCTTTGATTTCTCCTTGTATATTCGACTAGACTCGTATGCATCAGTCCGGATTTCGTCTAACTCATTTAATTGAAGCTTCCTTTGCTTTCCGGCAACACTCATGTCCATGTTGTAGGCTTTGAGCGCCCAATAAGCTTTGTGCTCTAACTCCACTGGAAGACGGCATGGTTTCCCATAAATTAACCGAAATGGGGACATTCCAATAGGAGTCTTATAGGCAGTCCTATAAGCCCACAATGCATCGTTCAAGCACATGCTCCAATCCTTCCTACAAGGATTCACAGTTTTCTCCAAAATTTGCTTCACCTCACGATTTGATACTTCTGTTTGACCGCTAGTTTGCAGATGATAAGGTGTAGACACCTTATGTGTGACATTGTACTTCCTAAGCAACGCTTCAAATGTTCGATTGCAAAAATGACTCCCTCCATCGCTAATGATTGCTCTAGGTATTTCAAATCTTGCAAAGATGTTACTCTTAATAAAATCTGAAACAACTTTTGAATCATTAGTTTTGGTGGCTTTTGCTTCCACCCATTTAGAAACATAATCCACAGCCAATAAAATGTAAAGAAAACCATTTGAAGATGGAAAAGGTCCCATGAAATCAATGCCCCACACATCAAAGATCTCAACAATCAAAATAGGGGTTTGTGGCATTTGATTTCTTGGGCCCAAGTTACCTGTTCGTTGACAACGATCACATGTTGCACAAAACTCGTATGCATCCTTAAACAAACTAGGCTAATAAAAACCACTCTCTAACACCTTCAGGGCTGTCCTCTTTGCTCCAAAATGGCCACCACATGCATAAGAATGACAAAAAGTTAGAATGGATTTAAACTCATATTCGGGGACACACCTTCTAATCAATTGATCAGTGCAATATTTCCACAAATAAGGATCATCCCACTCGTAGTATTTGGCAGTTTTGGCAAGCTTATATTTCTGAGCACGTGTAAAATCATCCGGAATCTTTTTGATGACCTTATAATTGATAATATCTGCATACCAAGGGTCAGTAATCTTTAATGAAAACATTTGCTCATCTGGAAAACTTTCACCTAAAGGGATGAGATCTTCCTCTGTGTTTGAATGCACAAGTCGGCTAAGATGATCTGCTACAAAATTCTCACTCCCTTTCTTATCCTTGATCTCCAAGTCAAACTCTTGAAGCAGAAGTATCCATCGAATGAGTCGTGGTTTTGCATCTTTTTTTGTGAGTAGATACTTCAAAGCTGCATGGTTAGAAAACACAATAACTTTAGTCCCAATCAGATAAGATCTAAATTTTTCTAAAGCAAATACAACAGCTAGAAGCTCATTCTCTGTTGTTGAATAATTCAACTGTGCATCATTGAGTGTTCGAGATGCATAATAGATGACATGTGGCACTTTGTTGACACCCTGCCCTAGAACTGTACCAACAACATAGTCTGAAGCATCGCATATTAACTCAAAAGGTAAACTCCAATCTGGTGGCATGATTAGAGGAGCCGTGGATAACAACTCTTTAAGCTTATTGAATGTTACCACACACTCTTCATTCATATCAAATGTTACATCCTTTTGAAGTAAACGACACAAGGGTCCCTGACAGTAGTAGGGATGGGTAAAGAACTAACAAGTTCTACTTTAGATTTATGAACTTTAATTCCCTTTTCAGATATGATATGCCCTAGAACTAATCCATGCAAAACCATGAAATGGCATTTTTCCCAATTTAACACTAGATTAGTTTCTTGACAACGTTTTAAAACTAGGGACAGATTATGTAGACATGTATCAAAAGAATCACCATAAACTGAAAAATCATCCATGAACACTTCAATTATTTTCTCAATCATATCAGAAAAGATACTTACCATACACCTCTGAAATGTGGCAGGGGCGTTGCACAGTCCAAACGGCATCCTCCGGTATGCAAATGTGCCAAATGGACATGTGAAAGTCGTCTTTTCTTGATCCTCCCGAGCAACTGCAATTTGATTATACCTAGAATAGCCATCAAGAAAACAATAATGAGAATGACCAGCTAGCCTTTCTAACATTTGATCAATGAATGGGACTGGAAAATGATCCTTGCGTGTGGTGTTATTTATCTTTCGATAGTCTGTACAGACTCTCCAACTATTTTGCACACATGTAGGCATTAGCTCATTAGCTTCATTCTTAACAACTGTGACGCCAGATCGTTTAGGGACTACTTGAATAGGGCTTACCCACTTGCTATCCGAAATAGGATATATGATGCCAACATCAAGAAGTTTGATAACCTCTTTTTTTACGACTTCCATCATGAGTGGGTTTAAACGGCGTTGAGCTTCCCTTGTTGGTTTTGCACCTTCTTCCAGCAGAATCCTATGCATGCATGTAGCTGGATTTATACCTTTGATATTTGCAATGCTCCAAGCTATGGCAGTTTTGTGATCCTTCAGTACCCGGATCAGTTTTTCCCCCTCTTCTGTTGAAAGTTGTGACGATATCATGACGTGTAATGTTTCATCCTCTCCCAAAAATGCATACTTCAAATGTTCAAGAATTGGTTTAAGCTCCAATGTGGGTGCCTGAATCACAGAAGGAAGAGTTTTTTCGTTAGAAGTAGGAAGAGAAATAAAATAGGAAGAACACGTACCACGAATTGGTGAAAGAGACTCAAGAGAGGCCACTGTTTGGATTAATTCTTCTTCAATGTGCTCTGAATAATTAAAATTTCCATGTGTAATGCTATGCACTAATGCCTTCTCTAAATTATCTTGTCCCACACCTTCATTAAAACAATCCTGCACAAAATAGTCAAACACATCAATAGACAAACAAGATTCTAATTCACTAAGACACCTCATAGCATTGAAGATTCTGAACTTGACGATTTCCCCCTCAATTTCCATGGTTAAGGTACCATCGTAGACATCAATCTTCGTCCGTGCTGGTCTAAGGAATGGTCTTCCCAATATAAGAGGAAGTGCAGTAGGCATAGGATCATGTTCCATCTCAAGAACAAAAAAGTCAGCGGGAAAAATGAGTTCATTCACTTGCCCAAGTTCATCCTCCAATAGGCCTTTGGGATATCTATTTGAACGATCTGCCAACTGGATTACTACCTTTGTTTCCTTCAAGTCTCCAAGGTTCAATGACTCATACACGGAATATGGCATCAGATTGATGGATGCCCCCAAATCACACAATGCTCTCCCAAACTCTTTGCCTCCAATTACACATGGAATGGTAAAGCTACCGGAATCGTTCAACTTCGGTGGCAGCTTTCTCTGCAAAACAACTGATACTTCCTCACTTAATGCCACAGTTTCTTGATCATCGAATCTCCTCTTGTTCGTACAAAGCTCTTTAAGGAACTTTGCATACTTGGGCACTTGTTTTATGGCATCTAAAAGAGGTAAGTTAACTTGGACTTTCCGGAAAGTATCCAAGATTTCCTTATCAGTTTGCTCTTTCTTAGACTTCATAAACCTACGAGGAAAAGGAATAGGGACACATGAGTTAAATGAATTTTGAACTTCTTTACTTACCTTATCAGAATCTTTTTTGTTCAATTCTGTATCTTTAGGAGACTTTTCAGTTTCTGTTGAAGCCTCATCTTGCTCAAAAACTTCTTTTCCACTCCTTAAAGTCACAACATTCATCTGCTCAGCATTTGGATTCACCACGGTTTGGCTAGGCAACCTTCCTGGTTGGTGTTGTTGCCCCATCAAACTTGCTAACTGACTCATTTGGCGCTCAAGGTTTTCAATTGCTTTGTCTGTTTTCTGTTGATGAGATTGAGTAGAGTTAGCTAAAGAAGCAATTAAATCCTCAAGAGACTTACTTGGAGCTTGTTGTTGTTGAGGCTGAAATGGTGTCTGCGGTCTTGCTTGAAAGAAACCAGGCGGACGGTTATAGTTGTTGGAAACAGATTGTTGTCCGTTATCTTGATTGTTCCACTTTAAGTGTGGATGATCGCGCCATCCTGCATTATAGTTGTTGGAATATGGATCATACTTTTGCCTTTGTTGCCCTTGAAATCCTCCTAATGCATTAGCTTGCTCAAGACCACCTTGATCCATCAACGAAGGGCACATGTCCGTGGCATGTCCCATCATTGAACATACACCACACACCTGTTTTGGAGCCACAATAACCTGTTGCACAAGATTACTCAAGTTAGCTAATTGTAATTCAATACTAGAATTAGCACTTACCTCGTTAACTTTCTTAAAAGGTAGCTCATCTCTCCCTCCAAATTGTCGTGTGTTGCCAGCAATGTTCTTTAATAATGCCTTAGCATTTATTGGTGTCTTGTCCATGAATGCTCCTCCACTTGCTGCATCAAGCATTATACGATCAGTACCACATAATCCTTCATAAAAATACTGTATTAAAAGATGCTCTGAAATTTGATGATTAGGACAAGATGCAACCAAATGTGTGAATCGCTCATAGTAATCTCCAAATGGCTCTCCATGTTGTTGTCGGATTGCACATATGTCTTTCCTTATGCTTGCAGCTTTGGTGGCCAGAAAATATTGCTCCAAGAATGCTTGCTTCACCTGATTCCAAGTGTTCATTGATCCCGGAGGTAAATTGTAAAGCCACTCATTTGCCTTGGCTTCTAATGTAAATGGGAATGCCCTCAACTTGACTTGCTCCTCATCCACATTTGCTGGTCTCATTCCTGAGCATACCACGTGAAACTCCATGAGATGCTTGTTGGCATCCTCTGTTGAGAAGCCATGGAACTTAGGCAAGTAGTGAATCATGCCGGACTTAAGCTCAAATCCTCCTCCTGCATTTGGATATGTGATGCACCATGGTTGTTGATCCGTATTTGGCATTGCCAACTCCCTTAATGTACGGTTATCAGCCATGCCTTCTTGTGGTTCCTCCAACTCTTCCGAACTTAAATGTGGTGGAGAAGATGGTGGTAAAGACACCGATGCACACTTTTGCTTGATTTTTCTCTGAAGCTTTCGAAATGTTCGTTCAATCTCTGGATCGTAGGAAGCTAGATCAATGCTCTTAGACTTTCGAGTATGCATGTACTACAAAGATTACCTGAAATAAACCCAAAACCAAAAACACTAAATAGACAAGAAATAGAAAATAATAAAAATAAATAAAAATAAAAATAAAAATAAAATATAAGCAATCAGAAATAACAATCCCCGGCGACACGGCGCTAAAAATTTGGTAGTAATTATAACGCACCACAAAGTAGCACACAATAATCCTATTAATTTTCCTTATTAACACTAAGATTTGTCAATTGTAGCATATGAAAATAAGGGTCTTTCCCGCAGAAGATTGTTTTATCCAAATACTTAAAATGTCACAAAAATGGGGTGGCTGTCTCCACTGACCAACCACCGAACAATAATTATTAGACTAACTTACACTTTATCCAAATGCAACGAAATTTTATATGCAAATACTAGACACACAGTACGACAGTCTCACAAATATTTGGGATTTTTGGAGTTGATTTGCTATTTAAATTAAATCGTACAAAAACAGTACAAAAACAGATTTTGAGTAGATCACAAGTTTGAGAAAAACGAGTTAGGGGAATTGTTATCCACCACCAAATAATCATGCAAACATGTTATGTTTCATTCAAATTCCTTTTATTTCCGGATGAAGATGCTCAAGTTGGCTCAATGTTAGAACACAACTTATTACTCTTTTTTTACGTAGTATGTTAAGAGAATGGCGTTTTCAACTTAACGTAGTCCCTAGCATGCAATCTAGAATGGCGTGTTCATAGATTTAACAAGTAGAAATCATTAAGAATAAAAAGAGTTTGAGTCATCACAAGGCATCGTAAGTACTGGTGTTGTCTTACTTATCCTAGAAATCGTTTCACATGTTAACCACAATTAACAAGTGCTACTCTAGAACATATGTAGGTCCTCATTCAATAAGGGCAGGCATACATATATTCATAGCATTAAAATCCTAGATATGCTCACTATGTATGCATCCATAGAAACACATAAAGAATTTATCAATGACATAAATAGTGAAAAAAATTTCATCCTTTCATAAAAGTCATTCAAACAAAATATCACAACAAACTTACAATCATATTCGGGGCTTCAAAACAGCCCCTAACTACTAAAAATTAGTTACACATTATTCTCAAATTAAACTAAAAGTAAAACATGGGTTTGAGAAGATAAAACCAAGAAAAATAGAGTGAAGCTTCTCCTCCCTGCTCTCTGCCGTGCCTCCTCCTTTGGATTGCTGTGCTACTGACTTTCACCTCTGCTCTCTGTGCTTTGTCCCTTTCTCTTCTGCCCGTGTCTCCCTCTTTATTTTCTGCATTCCGTGCCTCTGACCTCTGTGCTCTCCTTCCAATCCCGTGCACCTCTCAGTCCCCCCTCTCTCTGTTGTTATATTTTCTTTTTTGTCCTGCCGTGCTTTCCTTTCCGTCCCATTTATTTCTGTTGCTCAGTGTCTTTTATTTTCTTTTCAGCCCATTTTGTTTGAAATTAATCCTAAAACAAAATTAACTGTACATTAATAAAAGGTAAGGTAAAATGCCACAATTTTAACACAAAAACATCACAAAGACTTTAGAAATGGATGGTATAAATGCATGAAATATATGAGTGATCAGTCATCATATCATCACAACTCACAGCAGAAGAGAGGGAGAAACTGATCCGGGTACTGAAGGATCACAAAACTGCCATAGCTTGGAGCATTGTAGATATCAAAGGTATAAATACAGCTACATGCATGCATAGGATTCTGCTGGAAGAAGGTGCAAAACCAACTAGGGAAGCTCAACGCCGTTTAAACCCACTCATGATGGAAGCCGTAAAAAAAAAGGTTATCAAACTTCTTGATGTTGGCATCATATATCCTATTTCGGATAGCAAGTGGGGAAGCCCTATTCAAGTAGTCCCTAAACGATCTGGAGTCACAGTTGTTAAGAATGTAGCTAATGAGCTAATGCCTACACGTGTGCAAAATAGTTGGAGAGTCTATACAGACTCTCGAAAGATAAATAGCACCACACGCAAGGATCACTTTCCAGTCCCATTCATTGATCAAATGTTAGAAAGGCTCGCTGGTCATTCACATTATTGTTTTCTTGATGGCTATTCTGGGTATAATCAAATTGCAGTTGCTGCGGAGGATCAAGAAAAGACGACTTTCACATGTCCATTTGGCACATTTGCATACCGGAGGATGCCGTTTGGACTATGCAACGCCCCTGCCACATTGGGCGATCAAAGCCTACAACATGGACATGAGTGTTGCCGGAAAGCAAAGGAAGCTTCAATTAAATGAGTTAGACGAAATCCGGAATGATGCATACGAGTCTAGTCGAATATACAAGGAGAAATCAAAGGCATTTCACGACAAGATGATCTTAAGGAAGAGCTTTGTCATTGGACATAAAGTTCTTCTATTTAATTCTCACCTTCGTTTATTTCCAGGTAAGCTTCGTTCTCGATGGGTTGGTCCATTTGTTATAACAAATATTTTCCCTCATGGTGCAGTGGAAATCCAAAGTGCAAAGATCAGATACGTGTTCAAAGTGAATGGGCATAGACTCAAGCCATATTACGAGTCTTTTGTGGAGCATGATGTGGAGGCTGTACCTCTCCAAGAACCAGTTCCCTTTGGATGATTACTCTTGGCATCGTCCGGCTGCAAGACGTTAAAGAAAGCGCTTCTTGGGAGGCAACCCAAGCTTTCTATCTTTCATCTTTATTTTGAATAATTTTAAATGTTCTTGTTTTGTTTTTCTCTTGTTTTCTGGTTTGTGTGTTTAAGTCCTACTTTTGTTCCTTTATGCAGGTAATGATTTTGAAATCTCTACCACAACTTCTTGCAAAGTATTTTTACATTCATAAAAAGGGAGAGGAACATTAAGCAGATAAATACAAGAGGGAGCCTTCAGAAAGGCTGCTTAGGAGAAGTCTCAGTAGTCGGCGGAGCTTCAGCAGTCGGTGGAGCCCCAGAAGGAGGAGGCATCAGAGGTTGATTATTTGCAGCTTCACTACGTGGTACAGCCCCAGAAGACGAAGGCAAATGCTGTTGGAACAAACCCACAAACCTCCGATGATCAAGCAAAATCTGACCATCAGATTCCTGCATCTGGTCAATTTTCCTCTTCATGTTTGTGGTATAATTGTGTGCGAGCTTGTGCAACTGTTTATTCTCATGCTTGAGCCCTCTAATCTCTTGCTTGAGACTCATCACTTCAGCCGCTAATGATTCAACTTGACGGGTTCGAGCAAATAGGCGTTGGGCCATGTTAGACACGGAACCTGCACACTGCACACTAAGAGCCAGAGACTCCTTAACAGCCAATTCATCAGACCGTCTTGAAAGCAGTATGTTATCTTTAGGAGTGACAAGGTTCCGGGCCACCACCCGCAGCTGTCACATGCAGAGTCTGCTTTGCGGAAATTACTGGCCATCTGTCGAGGATCTCTGGTAAAGTAGAAAACACGTGAAGTTTACTGTTCCATCCTCTAATGGTTGCCGACAAGAGTAAAAGAACAGTACCGGTTATCATCTCTGAAAATGCCTTTCCAACAAACCCTCTCGAGTCACTCAGTGTTCCTTATTCCTTGGGGTACCTCTGCAAACAAACCATCCAAAGTAAAAGTATTTCATATCATGAAGGTTGAAAGCAAGAGTATCTCATATCATGCTTTCTCCCTGTCCTTCTCCTTGTCTTTGTTTTACGACAAGGAGAAAGAGAGCAATCAGCCAGCACTTGGTATCAATCTTCTGATCTGGAGCCAACTGCCTGGAACCCCTTCCTGATTGCTTACCTAAGCTTTCTCTCGAGTACTAATCTTCATCATCTTGTGCTTCCTCTTCGTCTACCACATCTACCTGGGGAACAAGTAAGGGAAGTGAAAATGATACCTCAAAGCATGTGGAGACAATTTGCCAATTCATCCTCAGCTAGGGACAAGGAGAAAGAAAGCAAGAGGTGGGCACTTGGAAAGATTGAACAAAGAAATAGACTGACACCTCTACCTCGTGCATGCCTGCCGTGCAGAAGAAACAAGCAGAGAAAAATGCAGACTGTACAATTCGAGCTTCGCCTACACAAATTGGTGTGTTCTTTCCTTTTCTTTATGTGTCTTCATTTCATTTTATATTTCTTTCCTTCCATTTTCATGTCTTATTGTTCAAAAATTCCTTTCATTATCATTGGGGACAATGCTATCATTAAGTTTGGGGGTGGAAATATATTTCGTTAGTTTATTTAAAAATAATAATAATAATAATAATTTTGCATTTTTATTGTTGTTTGTAGCTACTTCTCAATGCGATGATGAGATTTAATTTTAATTTCCTTCTTACTTTCAAGAAGTCTAAGTTCTTTTCGTTGTCTTTGTGTTAACTGTGATTTCTAGAAATCAACTTGAAAAATAAATGTGCCTAGTCTTGTCAATGTGAAACTTGAGCATGATTTAGCGTTTCATATGTGAATCATGTGAGATTATGTAAACCTTGTGAGTTTTTGAGCCTATACATGATTGAACCATTATGCATCAATCTCATTCCTTCTTGTGTGTATGATCTCACTGTACATGTATCTCTAGAACTTGCTTTATACTACTCGATTCATTAATCAATTCATGTGATAACTTGGAAGTGACATAGGCCATTTTTGGATCATTTGAGCCTTTCATGCCTACCTTATATGCTATGTTTATCCGTAGTAGCCCGTTGAGCCTTTAACTAAGCCATTTCTTTGTTAACCACATATCTTTACCTTGCTCCAATATTGGAGTTGAGGCCATACACAAAAATCGATTCCTTATTGTTTTGAGAAAGTATTACATGGGTTGTGCTTTTGGGGGTTTCATTTATGTAGAAAGATGGATGGAGCATGTGTATTACAATGAAATGTGAATTTGATGGGTGATGTAGTTTTTGCAGATTTGTTTGTTTCAAAAAAAAAAAAAAACGTAATATAAGAAAATTGGAGAAATGTTGATTAGTTGAAAATGTATCGGTAGAGTATAAATTTCCTTTTGAAGTTAAATTTGGGGAGTAACAAGTGCTCGAGGTTTTATTATTTTGCTTTCAATTTGAGGTAGTGTGATATTGAGGTGTTGGAAAACTACCAAAGTGTACTTTCTCAAAATTTTTGATTTCCATATCCTTTATTTCATTAGCCTATCACCTTTATCCTCATTACAACCGTAATAAAGTCCTATTGATCCAAGGTATTACTTAAATATTGATAAGCGAGTTATGTGGACAAGCAAACATATGGCGGCATGTACAATGAGATCACTTGAGTGAAACACATTACCCAAAACTTATGAGTGAATGAGCGTATGTCTTGTGAGAAACTCACATGTTTGCATATGATGATTTAAAGGAGCTTGGAATTGCATTGACATGACTAGCTCACACATGGCTTTTCAACGTTTTGTTTGAAGGAAATTTGGTTAATTATTGGATGATGTTTTGAGCTCTTGATTAGTTCTTGGTTGTTTGTATCATGATTAGCACTTATCTCTGAAATCGAAATTGAGAAGTTGGCTACTAAGTTGTTGAGTCTAGTTTTAGTTGAGTGGTTTTGTTTTGTTTTGTTTTACTAGAGGACTAGCAAAAATGTAAGTTTGGGGGTATTTGATCACGCCTATATTTCATGCATTTATACCATCCATTTCTAGAGTTGTATCTAGACAACAACAACTTCTCTGGCAACATTCCAGACCAAATGTCTAACCTTAAGAAGTTACAAGCTTTGAATCTCTCCAAGAATCACTTGTCCGGAAAAATCCCATCGTCTCTGGTGAGCCTTAATTTCTTGAAGAGCTTTGGTGTCTCGTACAATAATCTCGAAGGTCCAATCCCAACAAGCACTCAGCTCCAAAGCTTTGAAGCTTCTGCATTTGAGGGGAATCCAAAACTTTGCGGTGCACCGCTTCTAAACGAGTGTCGCATTGATGCGCATGATAAGAATAACCGAGATGATGAGGACGATGGGCATCAACTACCGTGGTTCTATATTTTCACTGCGTTCGGGTTTATATGCGGATTCTGGGGAGTCTGTGGTTCTTTGATCATAAAGAAGACATGGAGATACGCATACTTTCAGTTCACAGACAATGTACAAGATAGGCTCTATGTCATGTTAGCAATGCGCATGAATAGGATGAAACGATGGCTTAGCTAAATAGAGTTATTTGTTTTTTCTCGGTTACAATTGAGGGTTTAGAAAATAAACCTCTGTTATGTATTTTATTTTATAATAAACATCCGTATGTTGTTGAAGTTATTGCTTTGTAAATGACTCGTAAATCGTAATTTGCAAATCCCTCTCATATCCCTCCCACATTTCCAATCCCCCCTAACTTGGTCTCGATTCCTAGAGACTTGGAAATCCCTCACCCCAAACATAGCCAAAAGAAGTCAAAAATTTGATTCAAGGACCAAACTGAGAATCGGGTTACCAATGTCGCATCCCGGCCTGGGACGGACCACTTCATGGGCCTGCTCCACCACCATATCACGATATTGTCTGCTTTAGGCACCGACCACGCCCTCACGGTTTTGTTTCTGAAAAGTCACGAGCAACTTCCCAGTGGGTCACCCATCATAGGAATGCTCTGGCCACCTTCTCGCTTAACTTCGGAATTCCTACGAAACCCGAAGCCAGTGAGCTCCCAAAAGGCCTCGTGCTAGGTAGGAATGAGAAAGCCAGTGAGCTCCCAAAAGGCCTCGTGCTAGGTAGGGATGAGAATATATATTTAAGGATCACTATTCTGGACGATGTGGGATGTTACAACCAAATTGACAACGTAACATGACAGTTTTCTAGCAAAATAACATCATCACCAAAATATGCAAAAACCAATGTGAGAGCATAGCATGCAAAAACAATCTAGAAAAGAATAGCAACACATAATCTTCACAGAGGACTGCAAATTAACATGTTCCATTTAACAAGGATCCCCATGCAGTCTGCTTTCTGTCAATATGTGCACTACCTGAAAGAACTCATGCTGCGAACCAAAGTAAAGTCCCGACCAATCGCATAAGATATGACCTTGAAAGTGTAATCATATTCGGATAAAAGGCAACCAGGTTCCGACCACAGCAATATGCCAAACGAAATATCATTCAAGACCAGAAACATTGAAACCTACAGCCCATCTCGAGCAACCTCCTCGTTTATCTATAACATGCCTACAAGACTCATCGTACCGCAACTAGCCTCAAGCTTAGTAACGGTTGGGACCAGGATTGACTCCAGCATCCCTGTCTGGCGTGTAGTTATTCTGGTATTGTCCAGGATCATTCCATCCTGCATTAGAAGGTGGAGCCATGTTGTTTGGTGGCACCCCTCCTGGATTATTGGGAGGCATCTGATTGTAGTTGTTGGGCGGCATCTAATTGTAGCTGTTGGGAGGCGCCTGATTATAGCTGTTGGGTGGCCCAGAATTCCAATTGTTGCTTGGCTGGGGATTATTGTATTGTAGTTGTTTGCTGGACCCATGTTGGGAGGCGGCATTGGAGCCCTGTTCGGGGGTGGAGGACCCATGTTGGGAGGCTGTATTGGAGCCCTGTTGGGGGGTGGAGGACCCATGTTGGCAGGTCCAGGTCCTGAATTTGGCCCAGCTTGATTAGGCATAGGAGATGGACCCGTATTCTGAAAATCACGATTCTGCATATTTTCCCTTCTCCTTTCAAAGTTCCTTGATCTGTCAAAGTTACGAGGTCTGTCATTACGCTTGCTTCTCTCATTTGCTCGACTATTGTTTCTTATCCATTCCTCATGGTACTTGGGATCATATGGCACTGCTTGGCCATTAATAAAAGGTTCACCTGCCAAAACAAACAAGAAAGCAAGCAAATCATGAATAATAGAATTTTCCTGGTTAACTTAGTTGAAAACAACATAGAAAAGGCTATACAATGTAGAAAAAACACACGTTGTTTAATATTACTATAACTCTCAGTACCTGGACCACAATTCTTGGGAGTACAGAAATTTTGAAATGAAAATTACCATGGATCATTTTTTCGGATGCAATCAACACACGAAACTGGTCAGTTCAAAATTATGATATTTTACATGAAAACTCTGTACACAATATTCACTAGGGTTGCAGAAAGCCTTCAACAGGGGTTTTTATATTTCACCGGTTCTACACACCACTAGCACTGCTACAACATCAACTGCCTAATAACTTTCATCTGTAACATTCTAGAGCCTCAAACTATCCTTTGTCATAAAAAATAAAGAAATAAATTTAAAATCAAAATATCATCAGACTGCCAGAGCTATTACGGAATGGGACTTATGACTTAAATGAATCAATTGCTATAAATAATTTGTTTTCTTTGAAATTCAACTTGAAGAAACAAGCATATCCGTACCTCCATAATCTTTGTTCTTAACATCCAAGTAGGAATCAGGAAGTACCCAACGGACTCCAGGCAACTCTGCAAGAATTTTACAAATACACAACAACAACAAAGCCTTTTCCCACTAAGTGGGGTCGGCTATATGAATCCTAGAACGCCATTGCGCTCGGTTTTATGTCATGTCCTCCGTTAGATCCAAGTACTCTAAGTCTTTTCTTAGAGTCTCTCCCAAAGTTTTCCTAGGTCTTCCTCTACCCCTTCGGCCCTGAACCTCTGTCCCGTAGTCACATCTTCGAACCGGAGCGTCAGTCGGCCTTCTTTGCACATGTCCAAATCACCGGAACCGATTTTCTCTCATCTTTCCTTCAATTTCGGCTACTTCTACTTTACCTCGGATATCCTCATGCCCAATCTTATCCTTTCTCGTGTGCCCACACATCCCTCGAAGCATCCTCATCTCCGCTACACTTATTTTGTGTACGTGTTGATGCTTCACCGTCCAACATTCTGTGTCATACAACATCGTTGGCCTTATTGCCGTCCTATAAAATTTTCCCTTGAGCTTCAGTGGCCTACGACGGTCACACAACACGCCGGATGCACTCTTACACTTCATCCATCCAGCTCGTATTCTATGGTTGAGATCTCCATCTAATTCCCCGTTCTCTTGCAAGATAGATCCTAGATAGCGAAAACGGTCGCTTTTTGTGATCTTCGCTAGATTGCTCCGGTCATTAGTGTGGATAAGTATATAAATGAATAGAGATAGGAAAGCAAACACAATATGTACGTGGTTCATCCAAATTGGCTACGTCCACGGAATAGAAGAGTTCTCATTAATTGTGAAGGGTTTACACAAGTACATAGGTTCAAGCTCTCCTTTAGTGAGTACAAGTGAATGATTTAGTACAAATGACATTAGGAAATATTGTGAGAGAATGATCTCGTAATCACGAAACTTCTAAGTATCGGAGTGTGGTATCGTCTTGACTTGCCTTATCTGTCTCATAGGTAAATGTGGCATCTTCTCTGGAAGTACTTTTCCTCCATCCAGGGGTGGTATCTTTAACTGGGGGAGATGCACAAGGTAATGTATCAATTTCACTTGAAGCTTACTTGTAGTTTCAGGCTTGGTCAAGCGCGATACAAACCATGTAGTAGGAGTCCTCCAAGTCGCCGAGCTAGGGGATCTGCTGAAAGAGGTGACAGACAAAGTAAGCAATCAGAGCTCCGGCTGATTGTTCACCTTCTCCCCATCTTGCAGCAGCATGAAGGATAAAAAGAAGAAAAATGAGAAGAGATGATATGGGATACTTTTGCTTTTGAAGAAGTAACTTTCCACAGGCTTATTCTTGAACTGAGTTGGAGGGTTTTCTGGTTTCCTCCAGAGCCGACTGAAGAATTTGAGGGTCAAAACAAGTCCATCAAATCTAGAGTACGTTCGACCCTGCTGATATGGGATACTTTTGCTTTTGACAGAGTAATAGATGTATCGGCACGTGTGCTGTTACGCTTGTTTCCACATGCTTCCTTGTATCCTTCGCACTTGCCCTATCTGTTCCTCAAGCAGATGCGGTATCTTCCCTAGAAACATAAGATGTTGAAGATGAGTACTCGAGAGCAATGCCAGGTAAGTAATCAGGTAAGGGGTTCCAGGCAGTCAGTTCCTGGCTGGAAGCTTGATTCCAAGTGCTGACTGATTGCTCTCTTTCTCCTTGTCTTGCAGGTAAGAACAAGGCCAAAGGAAAAGACAGGGAAAAAGCATGATATGGGATACTCTTGCTTTTAACCCTGATGATATGAGATATTCTTGCTCTAGTATAGCTTGTTTGCAGAGGTATTATCGGGGGGAAAGAAAGCTGAATATTTCGAAAGGCTTCGTTGGGAGTGCCCTCTCAGATATGAGGAAGGGTTGAGCATTTTTGCAGGTCTGCCTGTCCGTTGGGGATGGAGGTCGACATATATAGGAGTCTCCCTAACAACAAGTAGTAATGCTATTCCTTTACCCTGCTTGGTCATAGCACGGTAGTGGGAGCTGCCAGCTTCACATGTTTTAACTCTGTCAGAGCACTTTGAAAAAGTGGTATGTGGTATCTGGCTCTCGAGAAGTCTTCGACAGAATGGCCATAATTTCCGCAAAGCTGAGTGTGCGTGTGACAGGTGCTGACAAGGCTAGAAAAGTAGGTGCCTCTTCGATTGATTTGGAGAACGATGCATCTTCGATTTTTAAGAAAACAATCATGCTGGGGGTCTGGCTCTCGAGATTCAGGGAGCAGTGTCTCTTGGATTTTTGAGAAAGTAATCATGTTGGGAGTCTGGCTCTCGAGATTCGGAGGGCGGTGCCTCTTCGATTTTGGAGCAAGCAATCTTGTTGGGAGTGTTTTCTCGAATGTGAGTAAAGGTTGGGCATGTTTGCTAGTCTACCTTGCCACGAAGCACAGAGGTTAACAC
The DNA here is from genome assembly GCA_006547085.1 of Malus baccata. NCBI lineage: Eukaryota > Viridiplantae > Streptophyta > Magnoliopsida > Rosales > Rosaceae > Malus > Malus baccata. The sequence goes on along the minus strand of VIEB01000591.1, from coordinate 42,202 downwards.
AGGGATTTTCCAATTATCCAGCAATGGTACTGTTCCTTTACCCTCTCTTCGATTTTTGAGAAAGTAGTCATGTTAAGAGTCTGGCTCTCGAGATTCGGAGGACGGTGCCTCTTCGATTTTGGAGCGAGCAATCTTATTGGGAGTGTTTTCTCGAATGTGAGTAAGGGTTGGGCATGTTTACTAGTCTACCTTGCCACGAAGCACAGAGGTTGACACACAAGGACTTTCCAATTATCCAGCAGTGGTACTGTTCCTTTACCCTTGTGGGTAATAATATGGTAGCTAGACCTTCAAAATTTATGGGTCTAAACTTTGTTAGTGCTGTTTCTTTGCTATTCTTTTACCTTTCTTGGTCAGAGCGATGTAGTGGGAGCTGCAAACTTTACGTGCTCAATTTTGACAGAGAACTTTGGCAAAATTATCTGTGGTACCTATGAGCTATTGTTGCGTGTGGGAAGTGGGTGATTGAACAGTAAGATTCATGTGTTTTCTACTTCCCCAAAAGTCTTCGACAGAATACCCATAATTTCCGCAAAGCTGAGTGTGCGTGTGACAGGTGCTGACAAGGCTGGAAAAGTAGGTGTCTCTTCGATTTCTGAGATCAGCCCTCGTGGTCTCTGAGGAACCCAGCTTTTGAGAAAGCGAGCGCCTCTTCGATTTCTGAGATCGGCCTTCGTGGTCTTTGAGCAGCCTAACTTTTGAGAAAGCAAACGCCTCTTCGATTTCTGAGCAGGCGCCTCTTCGATTTCTGAAGCTCCGTCGAGTGCAGATTTTTATAGGGGCTGGCATTAAGTTCCAAAGCACACTTGAATCTCCACCAGTAGAAGCTCCATTCTTGCACTTCTAAGATCTTGATTTGTCCAACCTCTTCTCTCTTCAACACCTTTGAAAATGTATGGCCCCTCCGACCGTCGTTTTGACTTGAACCTTGTTGAAGAGGCAGTCCCGCCTTCTCCAGACAACATATGGCGCCCATCCTTCGTCTCCCCTACTGGTCCTCTTCCCGTTGGGGATTCCGTGATGAAGAATGATATGACTGCTGCGGTGGTGGCCAGGAACCTTCTCACTCCCAAAGATAACAGATTACTTTCCAAACGGTCTGATGAGTTAGCTGTTAAGGATTCGCTGGCTCTCAGTGTTCAGTGTGTAGGTTCTGGGTCTAATATGGCCCAACGCCTATTTGCTCGAACCCGCCAAGTTGAATCATTGGCGGCTGAGGTGATGAGTCTCAAATAGGAGATTAGAGGGCTCAAGCATGAGAATAAACAGTTGCACCGGCTCGCACATGACTATGCTACAAACATGAAGAGGAAGCTTGACCAGATGAAGGAAACTGATGGTCAGGTTTTACTTGATCATCAGAGATTTGTGGGTTTGTTCCAAAGGCATTTATTGCCTTCGTCTTCTGGGGCTGTACCGCGTAATGAAGCTCCAAATGATCAACCTCTGATGCCTCCTCCTTCTAGGGTTCTGTCCAGTACTGAGGCTCCGAATGATCCCCCTCCGGTGCCTTCTCTTTCTGGGGCTCTACCGACTGCTGAGACTTCTCCTAAGCAACCCTTGTGAAGGCTCCCTCTTGTTTGTTTATTTTGACTCATGTATATGTACATATTTGTAGCTTATCGGGGATATCAATAAATAAGTTTTCCTTCATTTCAACGTATTGTGTTAAATACACCAAAGCCTTCTTCGCTAAGTTCTTTGAATTTTCTTTTGTTGAAGCTTGTATGTTAAAGCTTTCTGAGTTGAGCATGTAGGTTGGGGTAGTGTTCCCTTAATTTTCCGAGTGAGGAAAACTTCTCGGTTGGAGACTTGGAAAATCCAAGTCACTGAGTGGGATCGGCTATATGAATCTTAGAACGCCATTGTGCTCGGTCCTGTGTCATGTCCTTCGTTAGATCCAAGTACTCTAAGTCTTTTCTTAGAGTCTCTTCCAAAGTTTTCCTAGGTCTTCCTCTACCCCTTCGGCCCTGAACCTCTGTCCCATAGTCGCATCTTCTAATCGGAGCGTCAGTAGGCCTTCTTTGCACATGTCCAAACCACCGTAACCGATTTTCTCTCATCTTTCCTTCAATTTCGGCTACTCCTACTTTACCCCGGATATCCTCATTCCTAATCTTATCCTTTCTCGTGTGCCCACACATCCAACGAAGCATCCTCATCTCCGCTACACCCATTTTGTGTACGTGTTGATGCTTCACCGCCCAACATTCTGTGCCATACAGCATCGCCGGCCTTATTGCCGTCCTATAAAATTTTCCCTTGAGCTTCAGTGGCATACGGCGGTCACACAACACGCCGGATGCACTCTTCCACTTCATCCATCCAGCTTGTATTCTATGGTTGAGATCTCCATCTAGTTCTCCGTTCTTTTGCAAGATAGATCCTAGGTAACGAAAACGATCGCTCTTTGGTATTTCTTGATCACCGATCCTCACCCCTAACTCGTTTTGGCCTCCATTTGCACTGAACTTGCACTCCATATATTCTGTCTTTGATCGGCTTAGGCGAAGACCTTTAGATTCCAACACTTCTCTCCAAAGGTTAAGCTTTGCATTTACCCATTCCTGAGTTTCATCTATCAACACTATATCGTCTGCGAAAAGCATACACCAAGGAATATCATTTTGAATATGTCCTGTTAACTCATCCATTACCAACGCAATTTTACAAATACACACACATATATAAATATGAGAACCCAAACACAAGAAAATAATAAAACCCCAACTTAGAAGCAGAATCACCTTTGATTTTGAGTGAAACCTCTTCAGATACAAGCGCCCCAAACGCATAATAGCACCTAGTTGAAACTGAGTAGATCTTCATTCTTGCTTCTTCCTTACTGCAGTTCAGCCGAATGCGTACAAGCAATGTAAACTTGGTTATATAAATCTTCATTACAAAATATAAATCACAGGAAACACAAACAATAGGAATACAGTACAATCCTATGTGCTTTTTGAAATGTGAAAGCCATGAATATTACAAAAACTTTAGTCTGTAAAAAAAAGTGATCAAGACCATACTATTTAAGAGATCATTAAGACCCTGCCACAAAGTGGGGTTTGAATATCAAAAGACTACAAAAAAGTTAATGAGTTTTGCTTTTGTTAGAACTTCAAAACATATAACCCAACATTAAGAATTCCACCCCCCAAATTTCGGCTGAAATATACAGAAACAAAAGAAATTTAGTGAAACACACATTTATGTGATATAAAAAAATCAAGTAAAAGAACCCTACAAAAATGATATAAAGGCCAATTGCAATTACAAAATCATTTCCTATCTTACAACAGAAAGCCATTAACTTTTACAGCTGCATACAACATAAAGCCATTAACGGTAATAAGAAAATGTTCATATATTATGTTATACACCATAATCGTGTCGGTGTATAACACAAATAAACTAATATCCTACAACAAGATAAATGCCAGAAAGTAGCATGTGCATACAACCCTCCCCCAATAGAGAAACAACCTCTTGTATTTTCTCAAACAAAAGTTTCCTGGTGCAATACAAATCAACTCAACCCAAAATACTACTGTAATCAAGAGCGAAAAAGAGAAAATTAAAAAGCTAACAACTTTGAAAAAACAAATACAGATATAAATTGAAAATGAATTAAAGAAACAATTACACTATAAACACAGACATATAAATTCTTAAACTCCATCTCCAATTCTGATTATAATCCAAAGACATTAAAAGTAATAAAAATGATTAAATTAGACAGAAATTAATAGCAGGTGTTACTTTCCGATGACGGTAGCCAGGGTTTTGATGTAGCTATTGATGATCTCATCCCTAGTGATATCACCCTGAGGGGCCTCCATGACAACCAACCAGTGCTCGAAGTCACACCCATCGAGGAGGATCATCTCCTTGGGAGGCCGGTTCGACCAGTTAGGGTTCGGGTCCCTGAGAGATGACGTCGTCGATCTGGCGACAAGCACCGGACGATCGTAGGGGGCGAGAGGGCGGAGGCCATGACTCCGGAGGAGAGAGAGCGAAGAAGAACGATATTGGGCGGCGGTGGATAGGGAAGTGGCGGAAGTGGCGGTGGAGAGGGAGCCAGAGAGAAATTAAGCCATGGCTTGGGACTTGGGAATCGAGCGAGAGAAGAAATAGGTCGCCATGGTTGATCGCGACGAGGGTTTGGGGCTCCGATAAACCCTAGAGTGAGAGTGGGAGATAAGGGCGGTGTTAGGGTTTTGGCGGAGGTTTTGTAGCATTGACTGAGTGATGATATACCCCTCGAATTTCAATTTATCAGTGTATCTCAAAATGGCATTCCAATTAACTTCTTATCCTTTTTCAGTTATTTGTGCTTTTAAATTTTATTTCGTTTTTCGTTTTTTTTATATTTTTTTTTTACAAACTACAACTTTATCGAGTTAAATTATTAGTTGTAAGGGAGAGATATCGGTGGGGATCAAAATCTTACTCAGATGCATAGGCATGATTGCTTTCTACCATTGCGATATAATGTTATCTGTTATTCATCTTCTAAACATGACTCGTATGAAAAGAAAATTTTGAGTATGACAGTCTAATTAATTAGATGACCATGCAATTTTACAAGGGTACAAACTTCTCGATATTTAAGTACAATCTAGCTCCATGTTAATCTTCGAGATTCTTTGTCTTTCTATTGAAGTGATTTAGTGATATCTTTTTCTCAGAAAAATATCTTTCGTAAAGACTAATGAAGCACCTCTGACGTGCTTTCTTATGAAATCACTTAAACTAAAAGTGATTCTATTTTCATTTAAAACAATTTTAAATTTTTCTAACTGAAGTGATATTAGTCTTCACATAATCATCATGTTTAACTTCTTACATACTTCTGTTTAATTATGACCATTGATTTCATTTGACATGATTAATTCAATAACCATAAATAAATAAAAAAGATGTGTGACGAGCTAAAAATTTCTTGTGAAAATCACTTCCGAACTGTAAGCCTTTTATTTCTTACTTGGGCTAAAGCCCATAACCAAGATGGGCTTGGCCGCGTTTGGCACACTTAATGTCAATTAGATTTAATTGACTAATTGGTCAAATATAGTAAAATTCCCACCAAAATGGCATGATATGGTGATGAGTTAGAGTGGGGTAGTGAAGCAACCAACATCAACCCTACACAATCAATATTCTGCTCACCTGAATGAACTTCCCAAAAGGAGTCAAGTACTTTCTTCTTTAGGGTTTTCACCAAACCCTCCGGTAAAACTTACGAGAAATTTATATGCGTACCTGAAACACAAGTCACGTGATGTATTATTTTATATGTTGTAATAAGCGTGAACGACGAATCAACTAGTTATCACTTAAGTGAAATAGTAATGTTATGTGATTGTATTCCAAGTACATGGAAAAGTTACGTCAAAATTTATGTTTGCCAACAAGAAAACTAGATAGGGAAAATATCAAAGCTTTGGCTTCTCCTCTACGTACCCTAACTTGTACAGCAAACACACAGTTTGGTGTGTTAGCTCATGTCCTCTATTTTATACACACTATCCCACAAATATCCTATTTTCTCTCTCACTTCCACTCCTCACCGCAATCTGGAGTTGCCTGTGAAAATGCCGGTTTCCGGCAGCCATATAACACCATACATGATTGAAACCAGAAACTTGTGCTATAAACTATCGACCCGATTTGATCAAATGATGCACTTGTGTTGCAGTGATAGTTCGAGGACTGTTCCGAAGTTCATCTTGAAGGATGTGAGTTGTAAAGCAAGGCCTGCAAAGATCACTGCAATTGCTGGCCCTAGTGGGGCTGGAAAACCACACTGCTAGATATTCTTGCTGGGAAGATATCCCCAAAGAAAATGTCTGGTCAGGTGCTGGTGAATGATCAGCCTATGGACATGAAAAGTTTTCGCAGAATGTCGAGCTATGTCACACAGAACGATGCCCTATTTTCGTTACTTACAGTTGAAGAAACGCTCGTATACAGTGCTCTACTGAGGCTTCCTGGTGGGAGAAAAGAGGCTGCAGATAAAGTGAGGAAGCTGATGAAAGAGCTCGGGCTGGAACATGTCACTGGTTCAAGAATCGGTTGGGGATCAAACAATATGATTTCAGGTGGTAAAAGGCGCAGGGTTTCGATTGGAGTTAATTTAGTTCATGATCCAGCTGTGGTTTTGATTGATGAACCAACTTCAGGGTTGGCTTCTACCTCAGCTTTCCATGTAGTCTTATTGCTCAAGACAATGGTGTTCAGTCAGGGTAAAACAATCGTTCTGACCATTCACCAACCAGGTTTCTGAATCCTAGAGATGTTCAATCGCATTGTTCTGCTTGCGAATAGAGCTGTCATGCATAATAGACCACTACATCTTCTTAAACAAAGGCTCAATTTTGTTGGCCATCGTATCCTCAACTGTGTCAACTTGCTCGAATTCGCCATTGATGTTATTGAGAGTTTGGAGGGTACACAAACTTCAAAAGCCTTTCACAACCAGTGTTTCAGGCCTCTAGAACAAAGGTTTGTATGCTCTAATAACTTGCAAAAGAAGCTTCTGGTCTACCAAAATTCTCGTCCCCGGGAAGTTGTTATACTAGGTCAAAGGTTTTGTAGCAACATATTTAGAACCAAGCAATTGTTAGTCACAAGAGTCATACAAGCCTTGCTAGCTGGATTCGTACTCGGAAGCATTTTCTTTAATGTTGGAAGGGAAAAAGAGAGCATTGCCCAGCAAACACAAACTGGATTTTTTGCCTTCAACCTCACTTTCTTGCTGTCTTCCACCATAGAAGGCCTACCGATTTTCTTACAAGAGCGAAGAATACTAATGATTGAGACTTCCAGGGGAGCCTATAAGGTTTCCTCCTATGTCATAGCAAACACCCTTATTTTTCTACCCTTCCTTTTGATGGTCTGTTTTTTGTTCACAACACCGGTTTACTGGCTGGTCAGATTGAGGAGGGACATTGATGGATTCCTTTACTTCTCTTTGGTGGTCTGGATGGTTCTTATGATGTCCAATTCTATTGTAGCCTGCTTCAGTGCTCTCGTGCCGAACTTCATCATGGGGAGTTCCTTGATTTCCAGGCTCGTAGGAGCTTTCTTTCTCTTTTCGAGCTACTTCATTTCGAAGGACAAACTTCCTCGCTACTGGATATTCATGCACTACTTGAGTCTTTTCAAGTACCCGTTCGAGTGCTTTATGATAAATGAGTATGGAGGAGAGTAGGGAAGGAGATGCATTCAACAGATTAACAAAGAAGGATGCAATCTTTTCGGGGACGGATTCTTGATGCAGCAGGGCTTGAACGAAGCACAGAAATGGAGCAATTTAGGTGTGGTGCTGGGTTTCGTAATTGGTTATAGAGTGCTTTGCTTTCTCATTCTGTGGTGCAGATGCTACAGAAATAGAAACTAGCTAGCTATATATACGTACACAAAAGATAAACATGTAAACACGGAAATTCCTGAAACAAACGAGACAAGAACACGTGTACAAAAATAATATTTTGTATTAATGATTTTGGGTTTACAATCTCTCTCAAATTTGATCCTCTGATTCGATCTTCGTAAGGTGTTGATTTGTGGATGTGCGATTGATCCAAGGGCCGTCGAGGCTTGATCTTGGATGAATGATTGAAAGTTTCTTGAAGGGTCGTTGGGGCTTGATCTTGACAGTTGATGAACAGATCTTCAAGGGGCTTTTGGACTTGATCTTGAAGAACATTTATACGGATTTCTTCAAGGGCTTTTGGGCTTGATCTTGAATAACAGTTGGATGTGTGGATTTGTTGATGTTGTTGATCCAAAGGGCCGTTGGGGCTTGATCTTAGGATGAACGGATGATGAACGATGAACACTTTCTTCAAGGGCCATCGGGGCTTGATCTTGAAGGAGGATTTGACGAAGAACGAAAAGAGCTTTCTTGATCCTTCGGGATTTGCTTGGAAGCTTTAGAGTTTCAAAGCTTCAAGGTTTTTGTGTGTGTGAATTGGTTATGAATTGCTTCCCCTAAAATGAATGAAATGGCCTTGTATTTATAGAATTTTTCAAGGCCTAATTTTGAATATAATATTCAGATGAAATAAATCATTTCTGCCAGGTGTTGACATATGTCCTTATTTGATGACTTTTTCGATTTATTTTGATTTTTCGTTTAGTCACACGCTACGTGTAAAATTTATTTGACACGTGAGCGTTGAAATTGTAATTATTGGTCAACATTTATTTCATCAAAATTTCGATGTCTACAAATGCCCCCACTTCAAGACGCGTCGTATACATGTGTTTGTCACGTGTAAGAGATGCGTTTTGAAGTCCCTTAATGTAGATGTCGATCCAAGGGCCATCGAGACTTGATCTTGAATTGGGCTGAAGATTTCTTCAAGGACCGTTGAGACTTGATCTTGAATTGGGCTGAAAGTTTCTTCAATGGCCGTTGAGGCTTGTTCTTGAACTTTTTTTGAAATTTCTTCATGGGCCGTCGAGGCTTGATCTTGAATTAAATTGGACCACAAGGAGCTTCACGTGGTAGATGATTTTTGGCTTTGGAAGTGGATGAATCGGCACGTATTTTGTTGCGCTTGTTGACTTTCCACAACTTTGATCTTGAACTGGGTTGGAGGATTTTCTGGTTTCCTCCAATTGTTGACTTTCCACAGGCTTATTCTTGAACTGGGTTGAAGGGTTTCTTCTGCTAGACTTACCCCAAAGTTGTTGGAAATGTGCCCTAAAGCCAATCATGTGATGATACTTTACGGACATTTCACATGTTAAACTAATCTAGTTTTACATATAAAGGGCAAAGATTATTGTTTGAGCCGTCTCATATAAATGTTATATGCTTAAACGATAAAGTCCAAGGAATATGTGATTGGGAGAATGTAATCTAATGAAGTTAGATTCATGAGACCATTCTTTCGTAGACACATCATAAACGTTCCTGATCATAGGATTGCCAATTGGGCATTGACAGTCCGTTAAGATCAGTACGTACTATGTCTTCTCTCAGGGAGAGTGATTAGTCTCGAGTAATTGGTGTGTGTGACATCAAGACAAGTACGGTAGGTGCTCAATAGAGAATGAGTTCACTGAACGCGATCAACGAAGAGTTCTCATATTCCATGTCACGTGAGAACTCATGGTTGGGATAATGCAAAGTAGTCCTTTGACTTGAGGCATCATAGTTGTCTTGTGGTTAAGTCCTTGATCTTTGATTATGTCAAAGTCACTCCATCAGGAGGGTGTCCACGGCATCGTTGGGGTCAAGCCACTTAGCTATGGAGACAAGTGAATGCGCAACAAGGGATCTCTAACCTTCAAACCGTTTGAGGGAGAATACTCTATGATATGATTTGAATCTCTGGCCAGAGTATGAATGAGATTAGGGAATGCGTTCCGAATCACATTCAAGGTAATCATATAAGCACAAGACACACATTGGATAGTAGACATGAGAAAATAAACTATCAAACCAAACAATGTGGTCAAGAGTATTAGATTAGAGAAGGACCGTATTGCATTTGTAATCCCGAACTGAATAGGTTCTCTAACCTCTTCTGATTAGCTTGGGTAACCATGATATGCTGCTAGGTGTCACTCATGGTTTGTGGAAGCCCTAAACGTGTGTAATCACTAAAGGGAGAATTGAAAATAGTTTCAATTCACAATCGATGTAAAATGGTTTTAATCGCCCACTACCTCGCTAAAAGGAACCTAATGGATCGCACACCATAAGAGGTGGAGATTGGAGATTAAACGGAAATGAGTAAGAATGATTAAATGGTTTAATCATTTATTTATGGCAAGGATTAATTAATATGTTAATTAATCAAACGAATAAGTTCGTTAAAGACCTCGGGATAGTTTTGGACCTTAAGGCCCAATGGGCTTCGAACGTCAAGCCCATTAACTTAAGTTGTATGACAATTTAATGAATAAAGATTCATTAAAGCCCAAAAGCCCAAAAATCCCAATATGGCCATGAAGATGAATTAGGGTTTTGGTTGTTTAGGTCACTTAAAGAAGTGACTATATAAATGACTTTATAGCCAAATATTCATTAAGCAAAAATAAGGGTTTATTTTTGGGGAAAATTGGTGAGAATTGTCTCTCCATTTTCTCTCTAAAGAGGCCAACACCTTGGAGGGTACATCTAGCAATCCTACTACTCCAAGGTCACTCATTTCTTCTACAATCTAACCTTGGTGAAGAGACTTAGAGGTTCTCAATTTTGGGAACTTGGAGAACCTATTCTTCCATCCAAATCCATGGATCTAAGAAGCAAGGAATGAAGGCCCTATCTCTTTGGGTGATTAGCCTTTGCTTATGCAAAGAGGAATCTACAAAGGTATTAATTTCAACTCACTTTGTTTTGAGTTGATTATTGGTTCACCAATCTACTAGGCTTTGAATTTCTTGGTTGATGTTTTGTTTTTAAGTGCATGCAAGCATGATTCCGCCTTTTAATTGTTATTAGCATGCTATTGATGTTGCTTAAATGAACATGTTTTCTCAAAATATTTCCTTCAAGTGGTATCAGAGCCTAGGTCTAGTAGTTGGTGAATCCTTTTGGGTTTTGTGGTTCATAAGTTTGTGATTTAAAAGTTGTAATTGTTACAAGCTTTATTCTTGCTTCTTTGAATGTAAATTTTGTTGGAAAATTTGCCATCTCAAATGTTGTAGATGTTGTTCATATGAGCATGAATATTGGAGCTAAAATTTGGTGCCATGCTTTTGGGAAAATTCGGCCAAATATAAAGGGTGGATTTTTGGGTTCTTGTTTGACTTGTTAAAAGTGTTTTAATGTGTTATTTGGAACCCCTAAGTACCCTAGTTTGGTTAGATGTTATTTCCTTTAAGTAAGAATGGTTTTGGAATGTTTTTGGGTGAAAAAAGTTCATGGAAAAATTTGGGTTTTTCATGGATGTTCTTCATTGTTCTTGATGTTCTTGCCAAGAACAAAAAGGTTTGGTGTTTTGATTCAAAGTTTTGAATTATTTCATAAAGTTTATGTGATATGTTTTTAAATGATTTATCATGTATTTAAAGTATTAGATATTTGTATAAATGATGATTGAAATAATTGTGATTGAATTATTTCATAAACTTATCTTACATACACTTGCATGTTTTTGACAAAACTCACAAATCAACACACACACCAACCTTATCCCTCCCTAAAACCAGCCACTCCCTCAAAGGGAGTACTTTTGGGGCTTTTATGCAATTACATAAAGTTTTGATACTTTTGTGTATTTGCACTTTGCCCCAAAAGTTTACGTTTTTACGTTAACGTCCAAAAACGCTAAAGGACAAATTGTTTTGATCATTTAATGAAGTTTTTGCATTATTAAAAGTTTGGGTTCTAGTTGTATTTACATGAAGTTGTGACTTTTGTGTATTGTACAAAGTGACCCCAAAAGTTTTTGTTATTGCAATATGGCCCAAAAGTTGAGGTTAATTGCATGATGGCCCAAATAGGATGAGAACAAAATTGTTTTGTCTCTTTAAATGAGAATTGGATTTTCATTTTGTTTAGCTCCATTTAAATCAATTTTATGGATACAAAAACCAAATGAAAATGTTGCATTCAATTTAATTAGTTAAAGTGTTAATTAATTAAAGGGTGATTATGAACCTAAGCCTAATATAATTGAGCTATGTGAAAGGCCGTTTCAAATTTGTTTGAACCATGGGAATGTGTAGATTAGATTTTGGTTGTAATTTGATTTGATCAAATGTTGTAAAAGGGCTTAAGCTCTTCTTTACTTTAAAGTAATTTGTTATATGCAAATATGTTGTAATGAGCATAAGCTCACATTTACTTTGAAGTACTTCTTTCTTGCTTTATATGATATGCATGAAAATGAAGTAGTTGGGTCCAACGCCCATAAGACAACACGCCTTAATGTGATTAAACGCGTAACTAAAATCAATCACCATTCCTAGACCGAGATTCAACACAAGGCTCGTGTTGAATCTAAACAAAGGTTCATAATCATCCTAAGGCCCTAAGGCAACTATATAAGTCCATCAAATGAATGCAAAGATCGTTTGTGACTTGTACACCGGCTTCACCCTATAATGGGGGAGTACAAAGTGCATGCTTACACTCAGGAGGAGTCCTATATACATACATGATGAAGTGAGGTAGGTAACGAGTTTAGCCAACATGATATAATTCTGAGGCTATGCTTGAACCCCTACACGAACTAGGCATGGTGGGAATGACTTAACTAAGTGCAATGACGCCAACATGATATAATTCTGAGGCAATCATTCTCTAGAGGCCAAATAAGATGGGTACTTGCATTAGTTGCAAATGAGTAAGCGTACTCTCTCATTATTATTAACGCTAGCCAACATGATATAATTCTGAGGTGGGCTTGGTAATAGTGAGCCTCCCATAACCTACTAGGAGTTTCATCCAAAACTCTCGAATTCCTATGAGGGATATGGAATTTGCCAAAAATAGTGGGTGGTACTATTTGATTTAAAGACCCGAATCAAATGGTTTAAAATCAATCAATTTATATTCGTTATGTATTTGTTTACCAATATATTTGCAAACGCTATCCAACACTTGACAAAACCGAATGTTTTAGTTTCCGGACTTGGTACCACAATCCCAAAGAATGTCTTAAAAGGATTGCATATGTATCTAAGTAGTCTCATCTTCACAATCTTCCTAATGATAATGTATCATTGGAAGAACATGTTAGAAAAGTCTATCATAAAGAGGACAACACTTTTAATGTCATAATTCTTCAATTACAAATTGTTGTATGAAGAAATAGGAGTTGCTTTGAACAACCCTTAGTCAATGCAAACACTTAGTGCTTGTTTCTTTGTTACATGAACAAGGAACTTGAGAAGAAAGCACAAAGGCATGGACACTTTATGTGCCATGATTCTTCACTTACAATTTGTTGTGTGAAGAAATAAGAGTTACCTTGTACAACTCTTTAAAGTTTGTAATTATGTTTAGAACATAATGGTTGGTTGACAAAAATAGTCCATCAACATGGACTTATGATGATTGCGAATCATTGAGTGTTGAAGTGTTACACCACTTATAGAGACGGGAACTAGGCAAGGACTTCACCTTTGTGTCCCTATCCTAATGGTTCACTAAGTTTATTGTAAACTATGTAGTGAACAATAAACCACATGCTCTCCAAAATTGTTTGATGTGTATAACACAATTGAAAAAGGTTTCAAGAGAGATAGTGGGAGTTTAGGGACCATGACTAATGTAGTCAAAGGTGAAAGTCAAATAAAGAAGATAAATAACTCCAAGGGAACAAACTTTCTTTATGAAAGGATGGACATTGGAAGGGGTATTTGCAAGAAATGTCTTGCAAGTGTCAAGAACACACCTTTCAAAGGTGTTGTAAAAAGTTCTTGAATAGTTCAAAACAGTTGGTTCTTCTACTTGAATGCATGATTCCGTATTAGTGACTATGTTTTACAATCGTTGTAAAAGTGTGACTAATAAGAAGTAGAAGATATATGAGAGAAGAGAAAGTACTTCACATTCGAAGCGTGAATCAAATGTAGATCTCTGCGAAAGCAGATGGTACTTACTTCCTCATATGAACTACCAAAGAAATTGGAAAAACATAGATTGTCTTTATATTCCAATTTTAAGGAACTAAATTCCGTCACTATGTGAAATGGATAAATGTTTTGTTTAACAAAACAATGTTCTTTATTAATCAATGATTGGATTATGGTAATCTAATTAATTATCTCTATAGTAGAGATAATATGGTAGTGTTAACTGTTTAGAAAATAATGATGCTTAAAACCCAAAAGGTTGCAAGGTATTGACTAATCCCAACTAAAGTTGTGATACCTCTAAAACATAAATTACGAGTTGGTCATAAATGGACGCTTTGGATCGTTAGATCCGGATCCAATACCTTCTTGTTAAAATTGTATAGAGGCGAAATGTTCGAATCTTTATTCTTTTGGAAAGAAGAAAGAATCACAAAGTTGTTGAGGTTAATTCACTTAGATGTTAGTGGCACTTGTCCACAAACATAATATTACTCATGTTGAATAACATTCACCGAAGATCACTCTCGGTTGGACTATAGTTTATTTTGAATAAACACAAGTCCGAATACTTTGCAAAATGTTTCAAAGAATTCAAGTAATGTAAGTTGATGAGTAAGACGTCTAAAGTATTTACCTCCTTAGATTTGATCCAAGGAAAGGTAACACTTTAGATGAGTTTCCTTGAAAGATATCAAAGAAAATAGCATCATAAGATAATGTATTTCTCCATTGGGAGAAGAACGAACTCAAATAAGATTTAGTTCGTTAGATATTATCTATTACCCATATATAGGATATATACTTCTAAAACAATATGATTGTCAATGAGAAGATCTTCCAATATTTTCATAACTCCATAAGATGTAGTTGGAAAGAAAGACAAATCTTAAGCATGTTAAAGATTTGGGGTTGTGTGCTAACAAGCAATATTTGTTTGATAAACAATCTTGTAGGATATCCTTAAAATAACTTTTGGATATCGCTTCTATAAACCAACTAACAAATGTTGTTTTGTTGGGTAGTTCATTGTAATTCTACAATGTGATTTGCCTAAAAGCAAATGAACGAGAGATAGAACTCAAAGAATGGGTTCTTTGAGAGACAAGAAAGTAATCAACAAATATAACAACCTAGTTCCTATACCAGAAGCTCCAAGGTAGTCGATAAGGATTTATAAACCGTCTCAGTTGAATGGTTTTGAACTTTATGACTATGTCATAGAGTTGCACCTCTTAATTCGAAAGAAATAAAGATGAAAATCCTTATGACTACATTGAGTGCATATACGATATATACTCAAGGAAATGGTAAAGTACCATTTGACTCGAAATAATGAAACCTTCAAAGCTAATTGGTAGCTTAAGGTGACTACAATCAAATAGAATGGTTGACTTTAAAGGAATCATTTTTGACGTAGTCCTAGTTTCAATTAATTCGAAGATTGCTAGCTACAACTAAACGGTGATTCAATGTTTGGACATTATTAAGATAGTCTTGATAATATATGTCTAAAACTATAAATCACAAGACATGTAAGTTGTAGAGATCCATCCATCATGGATTTTAGCATGTTAGTGGGAGCTATTTGCATTTTATGAGAAAAAGGATCAAATCGTTTGATTTCTCATAAAGATGTAAATGAATCTTTTGTTTACTAGTTTTACAAAAGATTAGTGGGAGTTAATCATGTTCCTAAAATTTAAATATATATGATATATTAATTTTGGAAATGAAAAGAATACTTCTTCGTTAAAGTTATGACTTTAATACATTATATGAAGATAGAATGTATATGGGAGATATAGTCTAAATACATGGGATGGAAATCTATAATGATATATTTCATGATATAATTGGATTATATCAATCCCTAATAATAGACAATGGATGCTAGGAAGTTTCTCATATGATGATAAACTTCAATAAGAAGGACGATTCAAGTTGCCCTTCTCAAAGGGAACGTGCCCCTTTGACTCCCAAAGAAATAAAGCGTAAATAGAATCCTTTATGCGTAAGCAGAAAGGTGATTTATGTATTTCATATTGTATGAAAAACATTGATATGAGTTGTACCTAGAACGGTACAAGACGATATCAGTGCAAGCCCAGGATCAGAACCATGGCAACTGTCAAGTGAGTCCTTAAGTATTTAAGAAATACTAAAGGATAGATTCCTCAAAGAACGAGGAAGAATTAGAGTAACGTAATGGAAGCGTAAATGTATTAGATTATGAATCTAATCCATCATTGGATGTTTCTTCATTATGAATGAAGAGATAAACGAATATCTCTTTATTATGACTAAAGAGATATTTGGATGGAAACATTAAAGTAATGACTTTAGTGTGTTCCATTATGAATGCAAGATATATTGCCATATAGAAGTTTACAACAATGTTGTTTGGATGGGAAAGTTCATTTATGAACTCTCTATTCGGTTCCAACCAGAAAGTGTATGACACTAATGGGGCGATAGCTCAAGCCTGGGAATCAAGGTCTCATCAAGATCCGAACTCAAATGAGAGACTGAACCACATGATTGAGAATCATGTATAATGGTGACGTCGTTATTCTCAAGGTTGCTTCTATGGATAACACATATAGATATCCACTGTCTAGGCCTACTATTCAGCCATTTATGAAATGACTTCAGAAGAGGTATCATCAAGATGACCAAGCTGATTGGCTCTAGTGCAAGTGGGAGATTGTTGGAAATGTGCCCTAAAGCCAATCATGTGATGATACTTTACGGACATTTCACATGTTAAACTAATCTAGTTTTACATATAAAGGGCAAAGATTATTGTTTGAGCCGTCTCATATAAATGTTATATGCTTAAACGATAAAGTCCAAGAAATATGTGATTGGGAGAATGTAATCTAATGAAGTTAGATTCATGAGACCATTCTTTCGTAGACACATCCTAAACGTTCCTGATCATAGGATTGCCAATTGGGCGTTGACAGTCCGTTAAGATCAGTACGTACTATGTCTTCTCTCAGGGAGAGTGATTAGTCTCGAGTCATTGGTGTGTGTGACATCAAGACAAGTACGGTAGGTGCTCAATAGAGAATGAGTTCACTGAACGCGATCAACGAAGAGTTCTCATATTCCATGTCACGTGAGAACTCATGGTTGGGATAATGCAAAGTAGTCCTTTGACTTGAGGCATCATAGTTGTCTTGTGGTTAAGTCCTTGATCTTTGATTATGTCAAAGTCACTCCATCAGGAGGGTGTCCACGGCATCGTTGGGGTCAAGCTACTTAGCTATGGAGACAAGTGAATGCGCAACAAGGGATCTCTAACCTTCAAACCGTTTGAGGGAGAATACTCTCTGATATGATTTGAATCTCTGGCCAGAGTATGAATGAGATTAGGGAATGCGTTCCGAATCACATTCAAGGTAATCATATAAGCACAAGACACACATTGGATAGTAGACATGAGAAAATAAACTATCAAACCAAACAATGTGGTCAAGAGTATTAGATTAGAGAAAGTGACACGCCCCGACCCTGATATTCTTTTGGAATATTAAGATAGACACGTGCTGGCCGACACCCAAGGTGACGAAGCCATTAATTGATTATAAGAGTAATGATTAGAAGAAATTATTCAGGAATAACATCAGAATTTAAGAGTAATTAACCACAAACAAGGAAACGTCTAGAATGAACTAGACATAGTCTAACACCAGATTTCTACAAAAGAAAGAACATTACAAGATGTCACACAGGTGAGTGATAAAGGGCTACTGGTAGGGGAATGCCTCGTACGTCCAATCGTAGTCCTCGTTACTATGACCTGAATGGGGGCGCAAAAACAAAGGTGAGTGGACCAAATTCATATGTACGATAATAATAAAACAGTTATCAAGATACTAACCCCCAAAGTTTAATAATGAAAACTACTAGCATAATAAGAAATGGATTTAATAGAAATTCTAGCATGCCAAAAAAAAAATATATCTCAAAAACCATGTATATAGCGGAAAATCATCGCAGAAATCAGAACATTAAATGTATCATAAATCATCTCGTAAACGTGATGTGCTGCTAGAAAGATCACTGAATAAATATAACTCCCGGCCCAATGCCTGCACCTCAGTCTCTGTGCCCGTAGCCAGAGATAACTCCCTCCCGGCCCAATGCCTGTCTCCGTGTCCCTCAGCCTTTCGCTAGGGATTATTTCTCCCGGCCTACATGCCAACACCAGATCCTCGCCCCAGGCGGCATAGTGTCCACTAGGTACGCACAAATAGTTACGTCTCTCTTAAATAACCACTTCATAGCATAGGTTACCGATCATCGTCTACACTATAAAGAGGGGTTCAAAA
>VIEB01000591.1:0-23671 GCA_006547085.1 Malus baccata | reverse complement strand
CTTTAAGCCCTTGGGACAAAACCGGCCCAGGCCGATTAAAACTAGGGCCCGAGCCCTTTGGGCTCAAAATTTAAATAACAAGAGACCATTCTTTCGTAGACACATCCTAAATGTTCCTGATCATAGGATTGTCAATTGGGCATTGACAGTCCGTAAAGATCGGTACGTACTATGTCTTCTCTCAGGGAGAGTGATTAGTCTCGAGTCATTGGTGTGTGTGACATCAAGACAAGTACGTAGGTGCTCAATAGAGAATGAGTACACTGAACGTGATCAACGAAGAGTTCTCATATTCCATGTCACATAAGAACTCATGGTTGGGATAATGCAAAGTAGTCCTTTGACCTGAGGCATCACAGTTGTCTTGTGGTTAAGTCCTTGATCTTTGATTATGTCAAAGTCACCCCCTCGGGGTGTCCACGACATCGTTGGGGTCAAACGACTTAGCTATGGAGACAAGTGAATGCGCAACAAGGGATCTCTAACCTTCAAACCGTTTGAGGGAGAATACTCTCTGATATGATTTGAATCTCTGGCCAGAGTATGAATGAGATTAGGGAATGCGTTCCGAATCACATTCAAGGTAATCATATAAGCACAAGACACACATTGGATAGTAGACATGAGAAAATAAACTATCAAACCAAACAATGTGGTCAAGAGTATTAGATTAGAGAAGGACCGTATTGCATTTGTAATCCCGAACTGAATAGGTTCTCTAACCTCTTCTGATTAGCTTGGGTAACCATGATATGCTGCTAGGTGTCACTCATGGTTTGTGGAAGCCCTAAACGTGTGTAATCACTAAAGGGAGAATTGAAAATAGTTTCAATTCACAATCGATGTAAAATGGTTTTAATCGCCCACTACCTCGCTAAAAGGAACCTAATGGATCGCACACCATAAGAGGTGGAGATTGGAGATTAAACGGAAATGAGTAAGAATGATTAAATGGTTTAATCATTTATTTATGGCAAGGATTAATTAATATGTTAATTAATCAAACGAATAAGTTCGTTAAAGACTTCGGGATAGTTTTGGACCTTAAGGCCCAATGGGCTTCGAACGTCAAGCCCATTAACTTAAGTTGTATGACAATTTAATGAATAAAGATTCATTAAAGCCCAAAAGCCCAAAAATCCCAATATGGCTGGCCATAAGTGTATGAATTAGGGTTTGGTCCTTTAGGTCACTTAAAGAAGTGACTATATAAATGATTTTATAGCCAAAATTCAAAAAGGAAAAATAATAAGGGTTTATTTTTGGGGAAAATTGGTGAGAATTGTCTCTCCATTTTCTCTCTAAAGAGGCCAACACCTTGGAGGGTACATCTAGCAATCCTACTACTCCAAGGTCACTCATTTCTTCTACAATCTAACCTTGGTGAAGAGACTTAGAGGTTCTCAATTTTGGGAACTTGGAGAACCTATCCTTCCATCCAAATCCATGGATCTAAGAAGCAAGGAATGAAGGCCCTATCTCTTTGGGTGATTAGCCTTTGCTTATGCAAAGAGGAATCTACAAAGGTATTAATTTCAACTCACTTTGTTTTGAGTTGATTATTGGTTCACCAATCTACTAGGCTTTGAATTTCATGGGTAATGTTTTGTATTTGAGTGCATGTAAGCATGATTCCGCCTTTAATTGTTAATTGCATGCTATATGATGTTGCTCAAATGAACATGTTTTCACAAAATAATTCCTTCAAAAGTGTCTGGATTTACTCCTTTTATCTAGGGCTGAATTTGATTCAAGGATGGTAGACACTTGATCTTGAATTGGACGTGATTTCTTCAAGTTGGTGACTTGATCTTTAAGGATTTGATTCAAGGGTGATGAATCGGCACGTGCAGCTCACAACGCCTAGTGAGTTGACTCAAGAATTTAAGGGTCAAAACAAGTTCGCCAAATCTAGAGTACTTGCAACCCTGATGAGATGAGATATTTTTGCTTTTGAAGAAGAAGCAGATGAATCGGCACGTGTTTTGATGTGCTTGTCTCCACATGCTTCAATGTATCATTTTCACTTGTCTTATCTGTTCTTCAGGCAGATGTGGTATCTTCTGCTAGACTTGTCTATTTCCCCGGCAGAGTAATGCTAGGTAAGTAATCAGGGAAGGGTTCCAGGTAATCGGTTCCTGACTGGGAGTTTGACTTCAAGTTTAGACTGATTGCTCTCTTTCTTCTTGTCCTGCAGGTAAGAACAAGGACAAAGAAAAGGACAGAGAGAAAGCATGATATGAGATACTCTTGCTTTCAAAGAAGTGGTGGCGATTTGACAGCGTTGCACAACGAGGCTTTGTTCTTCGACGATGTTGCCAGCAAAAGGCTATTGAAGCTTCTCGAGCTCTTTGATTAGGGCAACGATGCCGAGCTTGGCTTTGATTTAAACTCCTTCATCTGGGTTATGCGGTTCTGTAGGGAAGGGCATCGTGCTACAATGATCTGTTCCGGCTCATCATTAATCATTCTGCTTCGATCTCTTGCAGTATTTACCCCCAATGCAAGAGTGGAATGCAACCTTTGCATTTAAATGGTCATTCAGAGCATTGCTTCTCAGAATGCAAGGTAAGCAACTAAGCAAAGGTTTTGGGCAATCAGTTCCAGATTGGAAGTTTGATTTCAGGTTTCAACTGATTGCTTTCTTTCTCCTTGTCTTACAGGTCAAGGCAAGGGTAAAGGAAAAGACAAGGAAAAAGCATGATATGAGATACTCTTGCTTTCTACCTTGATGATATGAGATACTTTTGCTTTGGTGTCATTTGTTTGTTGAGGTGTTCTCGGAAAGGAAGAAAACTGAGTATTTCGAGAGGCTTTACTGGGAGTGTACTCTCGGAGGTGAGGAAGGGTTAGGCATTTTTGCAGGTCTGCATTGCTATGGAGGACGAAGGTCGACATATATAGGAATTTCCCAACAGCTAGTAGTGGCACTATTCCTTTACTCTTATCGGCAACTGTTGGGTAATTGAAACAGTAAGATTCACGCGTTTTTGACTTTGTTAGAAATCTTTACCCGTGCTTTCTGCAAAGTTGAGGTTGCGTGTGAAGGATGGCGACAAAATTTGATTTGGCAAATCCAGCTTTTTAAATTCAGAGAATGGTGCCTCTTCGATATTTGAACTGGTGGTCTTGTTGCCTCTTCTATTTTTGAACGGCCATGTTGCCTCTTCGATTTCTGAACAGGCCTTGTTGCCTCTTCTTTTTATAGAGGCATGAATCATGTTCAAAAAACACACTTAGAGAGTTGCCGCATGTAGGAATTTCCCTTTTTTATTATATTTCTGAGAATTCGATTTACCCGACCTCTTCTTCCTTCATCATTTTTTTTTTACAAATGGCTTGCCCATCTGATCGTCGTCTTGATTTGAATGTAGGGGAAGATGTTGATATGTCTTCTCCAGACAACATATGGCACCCATCATTCTTATCCCCCACCGGTCCTCGTACAGTTGGGGACTCTGTGATGAAGAACGACATCACTGCTATGGTGGTTGCTAGAAATCTTCTCACCCCCAAGGATAGTAAGATCCTTTCCAAGCGGTTTGATGAGCTGGCTGTTCAGGACTCTCTGGCTTTCAGCGTTCAATGTGCGGGATCCATATCAAATATGGGACAACGCCTTCTTGCTCGAACTCGTCAAGTCGAGTCACTGATGGCTGAGGTGGCGAGTCTTAAGCAAGAGATTAGAGGGCTTAAGTGTGAAAACAGAGAGTTGCACATGCTTGCCAATAGTTACTCGACGCGCATGAAGAGAAAGTTTGACTAGCTGCAGGAATCCAAAAGTCGGATTCAGAGTGACCATCAGATGTTTGTGGCTTTACTCCAGAGGCACCTATTGCCTTCGTCCTCTAGAGTTTTATAGAGTGTTGAGGCTCCAAACACTCAACCTCTGGCGCCTCTTCTTCCTGGAGTTTCAACAAGTGATGAGGCAGCACCTGATCAACCTTTGTGAAGGCTTTTTTTTTTTTTTTTTTTACTCATGTAAAATGTACATTTATGTAAATTTTTTTTTAGAGAAATCAATAAATGAGCTTTGTTTTACTTAGTGTACATTTTTTTTTCACATGGTGCCAGAACCATCAAAGGACTTTCTAATTTTTTTTTCACATGGTGTCATCCACCATCATCCTTTTCTTTGCTTTCGGTGCTAAGATTCTGCCTCTGTGTTATCCGTCCGAGCTCGCTCAACGAATTGCAAAACAATATAAAAAAGTAGCTTTTACTTTCCAAAAGAAAGAAGAGGCATTATCATGATGTCTCCCATTTTCTTTCTTTATGTTGTGCACCATTCCAAAGCTTTTCATTTTTTTATTTTTTTTATTTTTTTCTTCTTTCTTTTTCCCGCATGGTGTCGTCCACTTTGCTCCACTATCCCATTTTTTATTATATTTTTTTTTGTATAAATTTTGATGATGGGCTGGGGAATTTGCAAAGAAGGACGAAGACAGACGGAGCTGGAGTCAAGCTTGGTGGTAGTGCAAAGCGTCGAGCTTCACGACCGACTAGTCGTTTGACGGCGGTCACTAAAGTTCTTCACCGACTTTGATCATGGTGGTGACATTGCCGTGAGTCTTAATGCTTGGAGCTTGTTGCAATGCATCACTTTTACCGTGTGGGGTTGTGCAAAAGACTGCAGCGAGTTTATGCTATGTAGTGCCTTTTAGTCACGACTTTCTTCGGTGGTGACTTCATCGTTCAATGCAAGAAATTGCTTGCGTAATCGCTACGGGGTTACGTAGTGCGATTGCATAACATTTTAGTTTTCTTTGCCACTGTAACGTGCCTTGAAGGACCATCTTGTAGCTACCCTTTTTGCCGTGCTCCGGTGCTGTGCTTCTGCTTGCTGCTGCATTGCATTTTGTTGTTTGTCCCCGTGCTGCTGCTTTCCAAAAGAAAGAAGAGGCATCATCATGACATCTTCCATTTTCTTTCTTTATGTTATGCACCAAAAGGCATTGTTTTTTTGCCTCTCATTCCCTTTTTATTATTATTATTATTTTTTCCTTTTTACATGGTGGCCATAATGACGAGCCTGAGGTTGTTAGCAGCTATTATTGCTAAAGAACAAGACCTTTTGATTCGAGTACAAGAGCTAAAAGATGTTGTTGTTGCTGCCATTTTAGAGGAAAAGATAACGAGATGAAGATGTGCCATGCAGAAGAGAAGATAACGAGATACAGCTATGCCATGTAGAGGAAAAGATGACGAGATGGCGATGTGCCATGCAGAGGAGAAGACGAAGCTGTTGTAGTCCTGCAACTCCCTCGTTTCGTTTATACTCACTGCCAGTTGGTTCACGCACACAACGTATGTGTTGCAGTCGCCACCAAATGGTGATCAAACTGAGATTTACCAGCAGAAGTGGATGGGCACAAAGAGCTTCCATGAAGGGCAGGATAAGGTAGTGGATCTCCTGCAAAGTCTAAAAAACACAGCAAATCCAGTTTGCAATCACTTCTTCAACATTTTTTATCTAGCGCCCCTTTCAACTTCCTAAAACTGAACCTCCTTCATGATTTATGCAAAACTTTCATCAGGTACGGATTTGAACCGATGTCGATGTAGTCGCCTTTGTATTCTCTGCGAAATGAAGCTTTTCTACGGACCTTGACGCCCATGATCGATCCCTGATCTTCAGTCGCGTTGCCATCGAACAGCCTTGTCCACATACCATCGTTGTCACCGTCATGATTGTGATCATCAAGGTCGTCGTCCATGGGGAAAGCACGGCCATGTTTTTTTCCGACGATTGGGGACCGACATGCTGGAGCCAGTGCTGCAGAGTGAGGTGTTAAGTGGCGTGAAGTTTGATGGCTAGCCGAGTTGATCACATGAATAGCACAGCAAGGAAGGGCTTGGTGTAGACTTTCAAGGACATCGCCGATCTGAGAGAGATCAAATTTGGAAGCAAGCGAACTGGCAGTGTCAATTTCGATGATGCGCTGATTTGGCCCTGCCGTGCACTGGGTTTGTCTCTTATTAAAGCAGAGGTTCGTTGCCATGGCGATCTCGGTGAGTGAAGGAGTAGGAAAAGGTGGGAACTTGAAGTTTTTTAAGTGGGCTTTAATGGTGGAAAGAGGAGACTGGAGATTGTAGAAGACGAGTAGGCCGACGAGTGCTCAGTCAATCCCAAGGCCTATTGAGGGAATCTCATACGACTTAAGAGAGAGTGGGGCCCGATTCTTTTGGGTATATAGGCATTCATCCTCAACACAACAATCTAGCCCACCATTTTGGGCTTGCCGACATTTTGCTTTGGTTTTTTTTTTTTGGTATAAAGAAATATTTGTATAAACTTGACTCTCAATACGCAAACATTTTAATAAAACCTTTTTTTTTTCTTTTATTTTGGAGTGACTACTCGAAGTTGAATGTTCAAACTGCCTACGTACCCTCAGTTGAAGAGGGATCAATTCATGACATAGTTCAAATACATATTTTTTTGGATTTTTTTTTGTGCCATACGCATTTTATGCTTTTGCGGGCCTGGAGCATTTTGGTGCCGTTTGCAATTTCAGCTCATGCATGCAAGGATCGTTTGTTGCCGTTTGCAGTTTTAGTTCGTACAGGCAATGAACGTTTGTTGCTGTTTGCAGTTTTAGCTCGTACAGGCAATAAGCGTTTGGTTGTCCCCTTTTATGCTCTTGTGGACAATGAGCTTTGGTGTCGCCTTTTATGCTCATGCAGACCAAGAGCGTTGGTGTCGCTTTTTATGCTCGTGCGAACCAGGAGCTTTGGGAGAGTCGTTCCTCACAATCTTCATAGCAATAAGCCTTGACTGAGTAATTGAAGAAGTTTTCTAGGAAGAGGTCACACATTGTGGTGGGGATAGGCAATCTCTGTGTCGACATTTCATTATCTCCAACACTTTCACATTGTTCTGGAGGTTGACAAGAGCTACTTTGCCCCTTTTTCGACTGATGAACTTATGGAAGAGATGGTTATTGCTTGTCCAATTTCTTCGCAGCGATCTTGGAGAGGCGTTCCTCAAAATCTTAATAGCAATGAGCCTTGACCGAGTAATTGAATAACTTTTTGAGGAAGAAGAGATCGCGCATGGATGATCTTTGTGTCAAAATTTCCTCATCTTTAACATTTTCACATTGCTTTGGAAGTTGACGAAAACTGCTTTGCCCCATTTCCGATAGGTGAACTTGTGGAGAAGACTTATGCTTCTTGTGCAGTTTCTTTGGAGTGACATAAGTCCATCATTTAACTTCACTTGACTTGACTGTCATGGTTTTGGAGCATGCCCCTAGCGGTTGAGGTGAAGATTTTGAGTTGAAAGAGCCAGAAGTGACGGTGGTATAGTTTGACTTCACCACATCGTCAAGATCTAGCTCGGATTCCTTTCTGAGCCAGCTTCATGATGAGGTCTTTCAGCACGAAACATTTTTCCGTTGGATAACTGATGAAATGGTGGAATTTACAGTATCTTAGACTATCAGTGCGATTCATATCTTCCGGCCATCTGCACTCAGATAGGTTGATCACCTTTTTGTCAAGCAAATCTTTCAACATGGCAACGACATCAGAGTCAGGGAATGGATAAGTCTTCTCCTCAAGCTCCTTCAAAGTGCGTTTACGCATCTCTTGATCACGAAAAGCTTCAGTTTGAATCGCCTTGCCTAGTGTAGAGATTTTGACAGGAACTGTGTTGACAGTCATTGCTTCCTTTGTGGGTTTCCACGCAGCCACCTTCGGCCCAAAAACTTTGTTGTTTTTGTAGTCGACAATCGGTTTTTTCTTCCCATGATGGGCAATGCTCAACTCCATGTCATGGGCGTGGATGGCTAATTCCTCGAAGGTCTATGGTTTGATGCCTTGAAGGATATAATGTAACCCCCATTGCATGCCTTGGACGCACATCTCAATTGAGGAGATCTCCGAGAGCTTATCCTTGTAGTCGAGGCTTAGAGTGCTCTATCGGTTAATGCAGTCCACGACTGGCTCATCTTTCCATTGCTTCGTACTTGTCAACTCCAGCATGCTTATAGTGCAGCAGGTGCTGTAGAAGCAGTTGAGGAACTCCCTCTCTAGCTGGTCAGAAACTGTTGACAAATTCGGGCTCGAGGTCGGTGTACCAGTCAAAGGCGTTACCTTTCAACGAGCGCACAAACTACTTGACAAGGTAGTATCCCTCCATTCCAGCATTGTTACAGGTTTTAATGAAATAGGCGACATGTTGCTTTGGGTTTCCTTTTCCATTGAACTGCATGAATTTTGGTGGCTGATAACCCTTCGGCATCTTCAAAGCATCAATCTTCTTGGAGTAGGGCTTTGAGTATACTGCAAAGTCATGTGAGCTTCCTTTGTACTACGCCTTGATGGTGCTGGCGATCATTTCCTGCAGCTGCTGGATAAAGAGAGATCCCATGAGCTCCACTGCTTGGTCTGGCTCCAGCTTTTCTTCGGTTTCCACCATCGGAGGCTCCTCTTCTTCACCATCTCCTATCTTTAGTGGATCAACCTCTAGGTCTGGGTTTTCGTCGTCCTGTGGCTCCAGTCGGCTGACGAGTGCACCGATTTACAAGTCTTTTTCTTTCACAGTCCGTGTTAGCCTTGCGATCGCTTCATTCATTTGAGCCAGTTGTTCTTCAATGGAGGTAACGCCGATGGTCATGACTTGTGCAACCAATAGACGTGACTTTCCTTTAGTCATCCAGGATGCTAACGAAGAACGTCATTGGCTGCTTTGGGATGTCATCTTGTGTGCCTCAGCAGCATGCTTCGGTGTCCCCAGCGAGGTCAGGTTGATGACGGACTCGCACCTTTGATGCTCCCCTTGCTCCTTTAGCGGCACCAACTTTGAAGCGGCATGTTGATGAGCGGTTGTGGCGCCAATGGATTGTCCATTCTCTGCAGAAGTGCTTACGATCCTTCCCTTGGTGGTTACGAGAACGGCTTGTCCCTTGCTTAATGCTATTGACTTTGAGGTGTGTTTGGATTCCTTGAACAGAGAAAAATGTGGGAGGTAGAGATGGTCCCACTGGGCGTGCCAAATTTGTAAACACAGAAATTCCTGAAACAAACAAGACACGAACACGTGTACAAAAATAATATTTTGTATTAATGATTTTAGGGTTACAATCTCTCTCAAATTTGATCATCTGATTCGATCTCCGTAAGGTGTTGATTTGTGGATGTGCGATTGATCCAAGGGTTGTCGAGGCTTGTTCTTGGATGAACAATTGAAAGTTTCCTCAAGGGTCGTTGGGGCTTGATCTTAACGGTTGATGAACGGATCTTCAAGGGACTTTTGAGTTTGATTTTGAAGAACAGTTGTGCGGATTTCTTCAAGGGCTTTTGGGCTTGATCTGAAGGATTATTTTGTGAAAACATGTTCATTTAAGCAACATCATATAGCATGCAATTAACAATTAAAGGCGGAATCATGCTAGCATGCACTTAAAAACAAAACATTAACCAAGAAATTCAAAGCCTAGTAGATTGGTGAACCAATAATCAACTCAAAACAAAGTGAGTTGAAATTAATACCTTTGTAGATTCCTCTTTGCATAAGCAAAGGCTAATCACCCAAAGAGATAGGGCCTTCATTCCTTGCTTCTTAGATCCATGGATTTGGATGGAAGAATAGGTTCTCCAAGTTCCCAAAATTGAGAACCTCTAAGTCTCTTCACCAAGGTTAGATTGTAGAAGAAATGAGTGACCTTGGAGTAGTAGGATTGCTAGATGTACCCTCCAAGGTGTTGGCCTCTTTAGAGAGAAATGGAGAGACAAATCTCACCAATTTTCCCCAAAATTAACCCTTAATGAATTTTAGCTATAAAGTCATTTATACAGTCACTTCTTTAAGTGACCTAAATAACCAAAACCAATTTTCATCACACATGGCCGGCCATATTGGGATTTTTGGGCTTTTGGGCCTTTGTGAATCTTTATTCATTAAATTGTCATACAACTTAAGTTAATGGGCTTGACGTTCGAAGCCCATTGGGCCTTAAGGTCCAAAACTATCCCGAGGTCTTTAATGAACTTATTCGTTTGATTAATTAACATATTAATTAATCCTTGCCATAAATAAATGATTAAACCATTTAATCATTCTTACTCATTTCCGTTTAATCTCCAATCTCCACCTCTTATGGTGTGCGATCCATTAGGTTCCTTTTAGCGAGGTAGTGGGCGATTAAAACCATTTTACATCGATTGTGAATTGAAACTATTTTCAATTCTCCCTTTAGTGATTACACACGTTTAGGGCTTCCACAAACCATGAGTGACACCTAGCAGCATATCATGGTTACCCAAGCTAATCAGAATAGGTTAGAGAACCTATTCAGTTCGGGATTACAAATGCAATACGGTCTTTCTCTAATCTAATACTCTTGACCACATTGTTTGGTTTGATAGTTTATTTGCTCATGTCTACTATCCAATGTGTGTCTTGTGCTTATATGATTACCTTGAATGTGATTCGGAACGCATTCCCAAATCTCATTCATACTCTGGCCAGAGATTCAAATCATATCAGAGAGTATTCTCCCTCAAACGGTTTGAAGGTTAGAGATCCCTTGTTGCGCATTATCCCAACCATGAGTTCTCATGTGACATGGAATATGAGAACTCTTCGTTGATCGCGTTCAGTGAACTCATTCTCTATTGAGCACCTACCGTACTTGTCTTGATGTCATACACACCAATGACTCGAGACTAATCACTCTCCCTGAGAGAAGACATAGTACGTACTGATCTTAACGGACTGTCAATGCCCAATTGGCAATCCTATGATCAGGAACGTTTAGGATGTGTCTACGAAAGAATGGTCTCATGAATCTAACTTCATTAGATTACATTCTCCCAATCACATATTCCTTGGACTTTATTGTTTAAGCATATAACATTTATATGAGACGGCTCAAACAATAATCTTTGCCCTTTATATGTAAAACTAGATTAGTTTAACATGTGAAATGTCCGTAAAGTATCATCACATGATTGGCTTTAGGGCACATTTCCAACATGATCTTGAAGGTTGATGGATGAACGGGTCTTCAAGGGCTTTTGGGCTTGATCTTGAATAACAGTTAGATGTGTGGATTTGTTGATGTTGTTGATCCAAATGGCCGTTGGGGCTTGATCTTAGAATGAACGGATGATGAACGATGGACACTTTCTTCAAGGGACGTCAGGGCTTGATCTTGAATTGGTGAAAGTTCTTCAAGGGCCGTCGGGGCTTAATCTTGAAGGAGGATTTGACGAAGAACGAAAAGAGCTTTCTTGATCCTTCAGGATTTGCTTGGAAGCTTTAGAGTTTCAAAGCTTCAAGGTTTTGGTGTGATGTGAATTGGTTATGAATTGCTTCCCCTAAAATGAATGAAATGGCCTTGTATTTATAGAATTTTTAAAGACCTAATTTTGAATATAATATTCAGATGAAATAAATCATTTCTGTCAGGTGTTGACATGTGTCCTTATTTGATGACTTTTTTTATTTATTTTGATTTTTCATTTAGTCACACGTTACGTGTAAAATTTATGTGACACGTGAGCGTTGAACTTGTAATTATTGGTCAACATTTATTTCACCGAAATTTCGATGTCTACAAAACAATCACTTGTGCTGTTTCTCTTTCATATTCTTTTGAATAATTCTTTTAGAATGCTCAAACTATTGTATCGTCTTCGCACGAAAATGTTCAGCCTTCATGAAATATTAACCATAACATCCAATTTCGATTTGATTGATGTTTCGAGTGTTCGCGTGCCTTTGAAACATGTTGATTCACTCCGAGTCCACTCCGAAAGTTCTACTTTTGATCCCGTTTCAATGTTCATGGATAGTACAATATCCATAACAAAACATTATCCAGAACAATAATTCTTGCTCAAACAGATGCTGCCATGAGAGGGAGAAGGCTTTTGCGAGGATGTTTCTGTTGAGGGAGAGGACAGAAAGCCATTAATGGCATGTTTGTTTGCACCTACTAAGTATCACTGGATTGGATTGGCTTACTAAGAATATTAATCTCGTGTTTGGTGCGAGCCAGGATTGTGTTTAATAGGACTACGTAGGACTCGTGCCGACTAAACTCTTCACTAACCGGTCTTAGCGAAACCGCCCAAAAGGGATGGGATTGCTAAGACCATCGTTTCGCTTTGTCTGCTTGGTCTTCGTCTTCCTCAACTTGCTTCTTCTTCCGGATCCTGCACCAACCGTCATGCCCTACTCGAGTTTTCCAAAAGCTTCACCAAGAAGATGCGCCAGCAAGTTTGTCTTTTTCTTCTGCAAGATCGATTGACGTTGATTTGGAGAGGTCGATTGAAATGAATTTGCAGATGCACCAGCAAGTTTGTCTCTTTCTTCTACAAGATCGATTGATGTTGATTTGGAGAGGTCGATTGAAATGAATTTGCAGATTCGACGATCCGACGAAGCCTCTGCAAATTGAAAAAAAAAATTGGGGATTTTGCTGGGTTTGATTTGAAGAGAAAGTAAGTAAATTAAAAGAAGAAAAATATAGGTTTGAATTCAAGAGAAAGCAAATGCAAAGAAGGAAAATGTGGGTTTTATTTTTTCTGGTTTGAGTTTTACTGGGAGCGAATCTGGGCGTGAAGAACCAAAGCAAATGAATGAAGAAAAGAGAGAGACAGGGGAGAGAGACGGGGGGGGAGAGTCAAATAAAATAGTTGTATTTTGTTTTTTTTTAAGATAAAAAAGGTGTATTAATAATAGTAAAATGAATTAATGAATGACAAAAGAAGTATTTGAACTCTAAACACTCCACTATTCTTGTCCAGCTTAGTCTAAGCCAAGTCAGTCTAACTTAGTCTCGAAAGTTAGTCCAATTCGAGAAAGTCCGGTACAATAAATGCATCCTGAATCATGTATGTTTCTTTCATTGGCAAGAAAATTTGGTTTTTATATTTTTATTGAGTCTCACTCTAATCCAATATTATTAATTTTAATAATATTTTTAATATAAAAAGTAATTAAAATAGAACAATAATGTAGTCATAATCTAAGCAAACATCAAATTGGTAACAGTACTGTTTTAATTATCCTGCTTCTTAGTCCGACACTGCGCCAAACGTTTTCACTAAGCTAGTCCAACTTAGTCTAGTCTAAGCCAGTCCAGCTTAGTTCTTGCAGCTAGTCCAGTCTGGGGCAGTCTGATGCAACAAACGCACCCTAACGATATTAAGAAAATATTCATATATTATGTTATACACCATAATTGAGTCGGTATATAACACATCATCATTATCTATTCTAAAGTAGGTGGGCAATTGGCTTGTTCATGGCTACAGTAAAACAAATGCCCCTCGATTTCACCTTATTTGCAACAATACCAACCAAATTAGGCTGGGTTGAGAGGGTAATTCTCAAAAGTTCAGAGGGTGATTTTGTCCATATGGTTTAGAACGGAGCCACTCGATTTCATGTTATTTACAACAATACCAGCCAAATGGGGCTGGGTTGGAAGGGTAATTCTTAAAAGTTAATAGGGTAATTTTATTCGTTTGGTTTAGCATGGATTGATGGGTTACACGCGTGCGCTCTCCTCTCTCTTTCTACGGGAGCCCTCTCTCATTTCTCCCTCTTCCAGTTTTTGTCCTTCTCAAACCCTAGCAGCCACAACTCCATCTCTGGAATAGCATCGGCTCATGCTTCCTAAAATCAAAACCAAGGCAGGGTGCGATCGTCACTTTACCATTCTCTTCCTCCCCATCACTCTCTTTCTCTCTCCCTCAGGAACATCCTCCGTCTCAAATAAAAAAACCTTACCCCTTTAAAACCTATAAAATCAGCACTCATGGAATAATCATGGATTTTTGTTTAGGTAATTTGATTGTTTCCTCTTCTGTAATTGTTTATGTTAGTTTATTGTTCTTGAATTTTAATTTTTCTGTTTTCTGACTTGGAAGAGTCGACCTTCTGGTGATAAAATCGTGATATGACCATCGTATTCTCTCTCACAGCTCACAACGATGAAATCGTGCAGGCCTTCATTGATTTCTATCAACTCCGACCACAACCAGTGTCGAGTAAGCTATCGACTACCCCCTCTTCATCTTCTTTTTTGGTAGGTACCAATCGCACAGAGGAAAGGGAAATAGGAATAAAAGAGAAAAGTAGAGAAATATAAAAGACTAATTCATTTCATAAAACCAAAAGGGAGATATAGAAGAGGCATATATCTCTATTAGCCCAAAACAGACAAAAGAGACAGTGTTGAGTCACCAGCCAACAACCATTACAAATATCATAAAGGGCAATAAAGATAAAGTATTAAGGTCTATACTATAGCAGGTCCTGATAAAGTTCTAACATTGCCCCCTTACAAGGAGCATGTCTTCAGGCGACAAATTCAGGAAAACGAGCTAAGATCGAATCTGCATCCTCCCACGTGGCGTCATGGTCCGAAAGGCCCTCCTATTTGATTAACCAACGAGTGACTGAAAGGTTGGCACGTTTGAACATACCCCTCTGAAGGATTTTTTTCGATGACCAGAGGAAGGTACCATCAGAAGCTACGGGAGGCAGGGTTGGAGAGGCTACTATATGAACTCCAATCTTGGGTTTGAGTAGGGACACGTGGAACGTCGGTTGAATGCGAGAATGGGGAGGAAGAGCCAAGGTATAAGCTACTTGGCCAACCCAAGCAAGCACCTGGAAAGGACCATAGTACCGATGAGCCAGCTTCGGACAATGATTTTTGGATACCGAAGTTTGACAGTATGGCTGCGGCTTGAGAAAGACCCAATCTCCAATTCGAAATGACCTCTCGAACCGAAGTTTATCCGCTTGTTGGCGCATTCGATGTTGTGCCAGTTGTAAGTTCTCACCCAAGTGCTTGAGCAATGCATCCCGATCACGAAGAGTGACATCGACAAGATGAACCAGCAAAGACCCGGGCAGATACGTGGACACCGTGGGAGGAGGGTACCCATAAACTGCTTGGAACAGTGTCATTTAAATGGCAGATTGGAAGGTGGTATTGTACCACTACTCGGCCCAAGGCAACCACTAAATCCAGTCTCGGGGTTTGTCTATCACATAGTTGTGCAAGTAATGTTCCAGGGTGTGATTGAGCACTTCCGTTTGCCCGTCAGTTTGAGGGGTGATAGGCAGAGCTCTTGCAAAGTGTTGTATGATGTTGTTTAAAGAAAGCTATCCAAAATTCACTAATGAAAATAGGATCGTGATCACTTACTATGGACGCCAACATGCCATGAAGATGGAAATGGTGATTCATTTGATGGTTGTTTGGAAAATCTCACAATAATTTTGAAACGATGTGTAGAAACTAACCTTGTGCTTAATTGGGAAAAATGTCACTTTATGGTTAGACAAGGCATAGTTCTAGGGCATATTGTTTCAGAAAGAGGAATTGAAGTGGATAAATCGAAAATAGATCTTATACGCTACTTACCCTCTCTTACTTCGGTTCGAGAGATTCGTTCGTTTCTTGGTCATGCAGGATTTTATAGGCGATTTATCAAGGACTTCTCCAAGATCTCAAACCCTCTTTGCCGTCTCCTCCAGAAAGATGTGGCGTTTGACTTCAACGAGGAGTGTGAGAAGGCGTTTAATCACCTCAAAGAAATGCTAACTTCGGCCCCTATCATAGTTCCACCGGATTGGAGCTTTCCTTTTGAGCTTATGTGTGATGCTTCCGATTATGCATTAGGAGCTGTTTTTGGGCAAAGGAAGGAAAAGAGGCCGCATGTTATCTATTATGCCTCTCGGACTTTAAATGATGCACAATTGAATTATTCTACCACTGAAAAAGAACTTCTTGCTGTTGTATTTTGCTTTAGATAAATTCTGTTCTTATTTGCTTGGTACTAAAGTTATTATTTATACTGACCATGCAGCATTGAAGTATTTGTTCACCAAGAAGGAAGCCAAACCACAACTCATTCGTTGGATGCTTCTTCTCCAAGAGTTCGATATCGAAATCCGGGATAAGAAGGGAAGAGAAAACGTGGTGGATGACCACTTGAGCCGTATGGTGCATGAGGAGGATGCCGTGCCTATCATAGAGACATTCCCAGATGAGCAACTGATGTCCGTCAAGGTAAGTGAACTGTGGTATGCTGATTTGGTGAATTATTTGGTGTCTAAACATGTTCCTAGTGAATTACTTAAACACCAATGTGATAAATTGAAGAAAGAGGCACGGTTTTATGTGTGGGATGACCCGTATTTATGGAAATATTGCCCTGACCAAGTTATACGTAGGTGTGTGCACGATTCTGAGTTTAATGCTATTCTAACCTTTTGTCACACTTATGCTTGTGGGGGACACTTTGGCACTCAAAGAACAGCACTTAAGGTGTTAGAATGTGGTTTCTATTGGCCTACCATCTTTAGGGATGCTAGAACATTTTGCATGTCTTGTGATAGATGCCAAAGAACGGGCAATATTGGTCCTAAACAACAAATGCCGCAAACCCCCATTTTTAGTGTTGAAATCTTTGATGTTTGGGGTATTGATTTTATGGGTCCCTTTCCTTCGTCACATGGGTTTCTTTATATATTGCTTGCTGTGGACTATGTGTCGAAATGGGTGGAAGCAAAAGCCACCCGAACTAATGATTCTCGAGTGGTTGCAGATTTTGTGAAAACTAACATTTTTGCAAGGTTTGGAATGCCACGAGTGCTAATCAGTGATGGAGGTTCCCATTTTTGTAATCGAACCATCGAGGCGTTGCTCAAGAAATACAATGTCACGCATAAGGTGGCCACACCTTATCATCCTCAAACGAGCGGGCAAGCCGAGGTTTCAAATAGGGAAATAAGCAGATTCTTGAGAAGACCGTGGGGCCTACAAGGAAGGATTGGAATTTGCGCTTAAACGATGCATTGTGGGCGTATCGCACTGCCTACAAAACCCCCATTGGGATGTCACCTTTTCGACTCATCTATGGGAAGCCATGCCATCTTCCTGTCGAGTTAGAGCATCGTGCACATTGGGCCGTCAAAACGTTCAATTTGGACTTTGATGCCGCAGGTTTACATAGAAAGCTTCAATTGTGTGAGCTTGATGAAATCCGAAATGAAGCATATGAGAATGCCCGGATTTACAAGGAGAAAACGAAGGCATTCCATGACAAGATGATTCGTGCCAAGACGTTCTCTATTGGGCAGAAAGTGTTGTTGTTCAATTCTCGCCTTCGGTTGTTTCCGGGTAAGTTGCGTTCCAAATGGGTTGGTCCTTTTATTGTCACTAATGTTTTCCCTCATGGTGCAGTGCAAATCAAAAGTTCAAGGACGCAGCAAGAATTCAAAGTGAATGGGCATCGATTGAAGCCCTATTACGAGATGTTTGAGGAGCATGTCGTGGAGGAGGTACCCCTCCATGCCGTGGAACCTAGTCAAGCTTAAACGGAGGTACCGTCCGGCTGAAAGACGTTAAAGCAAGCGCTTCTTGGGAGGCAACCCATGTGTTGAAACACGAGAAGAAGGAACTTTCACTCCAAACCCAGATTTGCGTCCCTAACCTATCTCTTTATTGCTATTACTTTGCCATTTGTGTTATGTTTGCTAGTTGTGTTAGTTGATTGTTTTTGTGTTAATCTATGTTTGAAACATTTAGGACAATGTTTGGTTTAAGTGTGGGGGGGGTAAACAAGCTATTTTTGCATGAAATTCGTGGGATTTTATCACCTATCACTTCACATGTTGTTTCTCACTGTTTTAAAGTGTTTTTAGTGTTTTGATGTGTTTTAGTGTTATATAACAGAAAACCCTAGAAAAATTCGAAAAAGTTTGAAAAATACCAAAAAGAGTCGTTTTTGAGTCATTTTTGTGTTTTAGGGTACTTCCAACACAATGATGAGGATTTGGTTTTTAATTGCATAACTGTTGAAGTAAGTTACAAACATGGATGAAAGTTTGACATGCTCTTTGGTTTATGCTTAGTTGTAATTCATGAATTCACATGTAATCAAAAGAAAAATTAGTTTTTGTAACATGCTTGAAGGAATAAACTCAAACTAACACTACAACCCTGAGAGACTTGAGTTTTTAACGTTCTTTGGAGAGTTAATAATCTGTGCATTTGTTGTCTTCTAAAGTCGTTGCATGATCTCATTATTCTTTGCTTGGTTACTACTTAGAAGGCGTTTCATCATTTAGTTCCAAATACTAGAACTCATGCCAGTTTCATTCAAACCATAAAATTGATTCGCATAACACATAACAAGATGAAGTTGTTAGTAAACCAAGAACCAAATAGCCGCACCCCATGTTCATTTGTTTTGTAGGTTTAAGCCCCGTTGAGCCTTGTTTAGCCTATGTTCTTTGTTAACCCACGTTATCCTTACCTAGCCTAGAATAGGACCATCCATGCCTTTGTTCTTAAAGCATAGTGAACATGACTTAGAATGAATTCCTTTTGATTATTCTTGTGCAGAAAAACAAGTGTGGGGGAAGGAATTTATGTGTGGGAATTTGTGCCAAAAACAAGAATTGGGTACGAAAAAAAAAATTATGGCAAAGAGGTCAAAATAAGAAAGAACTCACAAGTGTTGGTTGTTGAAGAAAGGGTCCAAAAAGTTAAATTAGACCCTAAATATTGTGTATTTCACCCCCTTGTGTGTCTAAGTGATTTTCTGCACGCAAAAGTGAATTCTAAGTGTCAAATTCATTACTTGTTTGCTATCGCTTTAAGAACTTTTGTTTATCCTTAACCTTTCTTTGTTAGCCAATACCCCTTAGCCCCGTTACAATCCTTAACTTCTATCTTGAGTGTTATGTATTTCAATATGTGGAGTTTGGGATTGGTTTGAGCATATGGTGTCCCTGGTTCTCGCATCTAAGTAGTAGCGTTCCATTCATGAGATCATATCTATAAATGCTTAATCATTCCAGAAAAGTGCTTCTTTTATAACATGTGTGAGTGTTCGTTTCCATGTTTACATCAATCTTCTCACATATACTTAGTATAGGGAGTGTAGTTAGAAAATCTGTGTGAAAATAAGAGTGTATCCAGTAAGGAATTGAGTGGATTCTCTAAGGCATGTTACTACGTCCATAATGTTGTTTTAAACGATTAAATGTGAGCTAGTGAATGGTAACTATGATTAAGTATATGCTCAAGAGTAGGGATGACTAAAATCTGTGGGAATAATGATCTTTGGCATGTTATGTATCGTTGGAAATCCCTGTAGCAAATGTTGGAAGGTTAGGTTATGTTTTGTTTGTTTTATTTTGCTCGAGGACTAGCAAAAGCTAAGTGTGGGGGAAATTGATAGGAGCATATTTATACGACTTAGTTAGCTTGTTTTCTTGCTTTTAATTAGCTAAACTATGATAATTATAGTGTTTAAAGTTATTTTCGTGCAATTTCAGGTTTTAGTGTCAAAGTATGCAAAAAGAAGCAATTTGGAACATTCTAGAGCATTTTTGGGCCAAGATTGGATAGTGCAAGCATGGAGGCATGAGGATGGACGAATTTGAAGACAAAAGAGGCTATGAACATGCTAAAAATCTGGTGAAACAAATACAAGTTGCAAGAAGGGATAAATTTCTAGAAGGATTGACCAAAACTTCACTCAAAACCAAGAAATTCTTCAATGCCGTGGGCATTGATTCACTTTCACCAGAAATTTGAGTGATGATGCAATGCTTAAATCACCATGACATGTGAATGGATGACTCAATACCTAACCCACCAACAATTCCCACTCTTTGCCATGCTCACCTACTCAATTCCACCAGAATTTTGTGTTAAACAAGTCCATCCTCTTCCTATAAATACCATGGCAACAACCTCATTTAAATCATCCAGAAATTAACCATTCTCCAAGCCTTCCCTTGCCTCTCCCTACATATCTAAACCTTCCCCATCCATTCCTCCATTTAACCAACCATTCAACCACCATAACCACCTTGTGCCGCCACTATTGAAGGAGAGGAGGAGTAGTGCCGTGCTTATGCAATCTGCAACTATTAGAGTGTTTGGAATTCTTTCTTCTTTTAATTCTATGTTCATGTTTAATTTAACTTGCTGTTCAATTATATTAAACATGTGGAATCTTCTTTTAATTCTATGTTCATGTTTAATTTAACTTGCTGTTCAATTATGTTAAACATGTGGAACTAATTTCTTTTTAGTTAGAGGCAAATTTGAAGCCATGGACATATGTTGGTTATGATTTGATTTACTCCAGTTATGAATTCATGAACTTTAGATGTGGTTTACTTTTCTGTTTTGATTAAAAACTTGTTTATGTATGTGGGTTGAGGGTCGACACTTAATTTGCATGCCTAAACTTGATGCTAGGATATAAGGGAATTTCACCTAATCGTTATGAACTTATATTCATGAGTAGTAAAGATCGCTAGTCACGATTGTGTTTAAGTAAACCCTAGGCTGGATTAACATGCGTATTCCATAGTTATGAATGCCTAGTCAATGTTTATGATTTCCGTTGAACTTAATGATCTTTGTTGAATGTCTCTATCATGCGTATTCCATAGTTAGGGACTTTGATAAGGAATAATTTGGTTGTAATGCGTATTCCATTCAATCCAATGAATCTAGGGAAATCTAAGAGTTAATTTAAGCGGACCTAATTAACTTGGAACATTGTCATTCATCGTTTGTTGAAGTCATAACTGAGAGTCAAATTATATGCATATGTTCATGTGTGGATAAGGAACCCTCTAACTAGTTTCTCATAATTCTATTTCATCACAATCTGTTTTGTTTTAAGTTTATTTTCAAAGTTTAAAGTTTTAAAGTTCAATTTTCGTCAAAACAAAACCCCTTGCTTTTAAGTCTTGCTTTTAGAGTCAAAACTTGTTTCCTTTAAATCTTTTGAGTCTTTTAAAGTTATATTTTCGTCCAAATCACTTGTTAGGTCTAGAATTGAATCTTTTTTTTATTGTTATTTGCTGTTTTGAGTGTTTTAAGTTAGTTTTGAGTTTATAGAGTCTAGTTTAGTGTTTTTGAGTCTTATATTTGTTGATTAGCATCCCTAGTTAATCCCCGGTCTAGAACGATCCCTACTTACATCATTACTACAATTGTCATCAATAGGGTTTAATTTGTGTGTCAAGTAATTCTCACATCAAATTTTGGCGCCGTTGCCGGGGATTAGCAAAAATTGCTAATCCCTTATGTTTTTGCCGTGTGTTTTTAGTGTAATTTACCTAGTTTTCTTATTTTGTTTTGTTTTCTTGGTTTAGGTACTAATGCATGACGTGGAGTTCTCAAACTGTGCATATCTTGGACTTTAACGACGATTTTGAACGTGATTTGAGAAGAAAGAGGAGGCATCCCAAACCTAGTGAACCTAGTTCAAGTTCAGAGGCCGAATCTGAGTTTGAAGAAGTGAAAGAAGAAGTTATGGCCGCGGACAATCGGACCATTAAAGAGCTTTCGGCCTCGGGGTTGACCAATGCCGCACCATTATGCATTCAATACCCCGCGGCTGCCCAAGGCAAGACCGATGAATTCGAGTTGAAGTCAAGCTTGTTGCACCACATTCCGAAATACCATGGGCTTTCCATGGAAGAGCCAAACAAGCATCTCAAGGAATTCGAGGTTGTTTGTTCGAGCATGACACCCATAAATGTCGACGGGAACATTCTGATGATGAAGGCTTTTCCATTCTCACTTTTGGAAAAGGCGAAGGATTGGCTTTACGAGTTAGCACCCGGAACGGTTACATCTTGGGATAGTATGAAAGGAGCTTTCTTGGAGAAGTTTTTCCCAACTTCAAGAGTCATTCTCTTGAGGAAACGGATTAGTGGCATCCAACAAAATCAAGGTGAATCGTTTCCTTCTTATTATGAACGTTTTAAATCACTTGTCGCTTCTTGTCCACAGCATCAAATGAAGGGGGAGCTGCTCATTCAATACTTCTACGAAGGACTCCTTCCCATGGAACGCCAAATGCTTGATGCCTCGGCGGGAGGTGCGTTGGTGGATAAAACTCCGGGGGCTGCAAAAGTTCTAATTGCCAACCGAGCACATAATGCACAACAATACGAAGGTGTTGGACAAAGAGACCCCCCACGGCCACAAGTGAATGAGGTAAGTTCTATGCCCGAAATTCAATCCCAATTAGCTAACCTTACTTCTATTGTTTCTCAGTTGGCCGAGGGAATGAAGATTCATGGACCAAGTGTGTGTGGCGTGTGCTCTATGCAAGGACATGCCAATGATCAATGCCCTCAATTGATTGAGAATAGGGGTTGGGAATCTGCCAATACCGTGGGTTTTGGGAACCAAAATCAACCACGCCATGATCCATACTCTAATACCTACAATCCGGGGTGGACGGACCATCCAAATTTCAAATGGCGGGATCCTCAACAACCCCAACAACAAGGAGGATTTAGGCAGCAACCACCGGGCTTTTATACAAAGCCATTCGTCCCCAATCAAAACCAAGTGCAATCTGCCCCAACAACCTCAGGTATGTCTTTGGATAATGATCAAGTTGTTAAGTTACTTACTACTTTGACGCAGGAAGTACAAACTCAAAATAAGGAGAGACAAATCCAAGACAAACGGGTGGACAATTTGGAGAAGCAAATGGGTCAAATTGCCGAATTTATGGGGCAAATTAGAGAACAAGGCAGATTGCCTAGTTCAACCGTTATGAACCCGAAGGGAGGATTTGAAACCGCTAAGGCCATCATGTTAAAAAGTGGTAAACAGGTTGGAACGGACTCAAATACATCCAAATCAAGTCAAGACGAGGAGGACAAGTTGCTGCAAGAAGAAGCACAGGGAGCAAAGCCCAAGGCCAAGGATGACCAAACCTTGCCGAATTCATCTAGTCCTCCTAAACCGTCCCAAACCACCAAGGTAAGTCCCAATTCAACTTTTTCTAGTTCTATTCCACTAAATGTGCCCTTTCCTGGCAGGTTTAAGCAATCAAATAAGGAAGAAGCCGAGAAGGACATTCTAGAGACCTTTCGGAAAGTTCAAGTCAATATCCCGCTCCTTGATGCGATTAAGCAAGTCCCGATGTATGCTAAGTTTTTAAAAGAACTTTGTACAACAAGGAGAAGGATTTCGAACAAAGAGGTGGTTCAAGTAAGTGAAAATGTCTCTGCTGTGTTACAAAGGAAATTACCCCCTAAATGCAAAGATCCGGGTAGTTTTACAATTCCATGCGTTATTGGTAGTACTAGACTTAGGGGCTTCGATTAATGTTATGCCATACTCTATTTATGCATCTATGAACTTAGGTGAGCTTAAAAATGATGGTGTTATAATTCAATTAGCCGATCGTTCTAATGCATATCCAAAGGGTGTTTTGGAAGATGTTTTGGTGCAGGTTGGTAACTTGATTTTTCCAGCGGATTTCTACGTGCTTGACATGGAGGATTCCCCCCATTCCACCCCATTGCCGATTTTATTAGGGAGGCCCTTCATGAAAACAGCCCGCACCAAGATAGATGTGTTTAAAGGAACTTTAACGATGGAATTTGATGGGGAAGTCATTGATTTCAATCTTTCTGAAAGTATTAAATTTCCTAAGGACGATCATTCTTGCTTTTCTATTGATATAATTGATGATTTGGCACAGGATTTTCTCGATTGTTTGGAGAGGTGTTGGAAATGTGCCCTAAAACCAATCATGTGATGATACTTTACAGACATTTCACATGTTAAACTAATCTAGTTTAATATAAAGGGCAAAGATTATTGTTTGAGCCGTCTCATATAAATGTTAT
>VIEB01000590.1:156861-259753 GCA_006547085.1 Malus baccata | reverse complement strand
AAAACTAAAAATAATAGCACTGTGTCGATATTAAACCGAGCACATACTAGTTCTCTAATGGAAATATCGTGTTTATATAGTGCAAGCATTATGGACTATCTCTGAAATTGATAGGAAAAGAAAAACTCTCCTAACACCAAGTCAATTATCAAGACGGTCTTATGATCAGATTAACACTGAAGAAACAGTATAATGCCAGGAGCTATATGATTGGTAGAATAAACTACATGTCAGACACACCTACATGACACTAGCATTCCATAGATACATCATGTGGCGTGTCAACATTTTCTCTCCACCCACAACTTCACCAAAAAGGCTGAACAAGAATTGTACACTTTGATGATTTTCCAGAATGACCACAATGACAATGAAGACGATGAGCATATAGCAGCACTTCGCACAGTAAAGGTATTTATTGTCTTAGGAGGATCATTTTCTATATTTTGATTGTTAGATTTGAATTTTATTAGATGTAGTGTTTCCATGAAGTTATTTGCATGCTTTAATGAAATTGGTTGCCATCTAAGTTTTAGATTTATTTGCATCACGCTATGTCATGTCATAAAGATTTTCCAAGAAAACATGCCCATATTGTGTTGGTTCTTGGCACATAAATAAGCAAAAGTCTAAATGCAATACCATAAAGAGATAATTACCAAAGTCAAGAGTTTGTATGCATGTGCGAAATTCTAAAGCTTGTGAACACATACAAAAATAAAAATTAAAAAAAAAAGTGAGGGTAAAGCAGAAACAAATAAAGTTAGAGGTTAAGGTAGAAAAGTTACCATAAACTTCAAATTGAATTGAAGATCCAACTTTCCATTTTTCTTAACATGATAAATAGGGTTAGGTTAAGGCATTAAATTTCAACAGCATCGCAATAGTGTCACTTATTCAATGTAATTGTCTAAGATTAGGAAAATGCTAGGGAGAGCACATTTAATCATGTCATTTTACATCATTCAACTAAAAAAAAGACTTAATTACGGGAATTATAATGGTCCAAAAGACACTAATCTAGCACAACGAAATAGATGATGTCATGGTCACCAAATAAAAAGAAAATAACAAACGTCATAGAAAGGTTGTAAAATCACTCGTCAGCAACCTGTCACCGTATGAGGAAATTTTCTAAGGAAGAACAATACTTCAGCAAAAACAAAAGGACAACAATCCTCCAAAATCTGCTGGTTGTCAATATGGAGACAACAGCAAAATTCAAAACACCACCACCAAATTAAATCGGTGCCCACCTTTCAAAGTCCAGAACGTAACTAGCTTAGGAATAAAAACTTTGCATGGAGCTCAAAAAAGCTGTGTACAACAGAAGATTTCAAATGCAACGCTCAGACCATGGAGACTCCAAGCTTTAACAATTAAACTGCTTCCAGTGACAAATAAACTAACTCATCCTCCTCCAACTTAAAAAAAAAGTAGTATCAAACATGGAGACTCCTAGCTTTAACAACTCCCGATTAAAAAGATAAATTCTATCACATCCTTCAACCCAAAGCTGTACCTTTTTGCAGACTAACAACATAGCTTTCCTCAAATAATCAAAAGATATTTATGCTAATTTACCCCGCACCGCCCAAACAGTAGTTATTCGCCTTTGCAGTGAAGAACAGTGTCCTTAGTATTAATAGAATTGAAACAAATTATGCTAAGAAAGTAAGCCTGTTTACTAACTCTCTTGGTGTCACACACAATGCAACAGCTCTTAGAGCTCCAACCAGCTAATTCAAAAGGCACGACACTTTAAAAACCTCAAAGAACACAAGCAATATTAAATTTTACACCGAAACCCTAACAGAATAGAAAGCGAGATGCTAACATTCCCAAATGAATATAGCCAGTCCGCCCCAAATGAAATTGAAGCCAACAAAATTACGCAGAAAGCAACCCAAAATATACAATTGGGAGTGAATAAAATCAAGCTCAAGCTTCAAAACTCGCAAATAACAAAGAAACCATTACTCACTGCGATTCTAGGTCAAAGTATCGAGCTTCCTCATATTACAGAAAAAGCGAACTCACCTGCATCGAATTGGAATTGACCGGCGCTTTATCTGGCGCGCCCATCGTAGCACCTCAGTCTGCGATTCGAATTCGGAGCTAAACTTGAGTAATTGGATTGGAGACTGTATAGAACAGGATGATAGGATAAAAAAATGTTAAATTAGGGTTTTGAGGGCGGGGAAAAAAGATTGGGGGATAGAAGGAGGTGATTAGGGTTCCCGGTGATCAGTAG
Organism: Malus baccata; assembly: GCA_006547085.1. NCBI lineage: Eukaryota > Viridiplantae > Streptophyta > Magnoliopsida > Rosales > Rosaceae > Malus > Malus baccata. Next base: position 257,499 of record VIEB01000590.1, on the reverse strand, counting down.
AAAACCCTAACCGCCATTAACGCAGCAGTGTGAACCTCCGAATTTTCTCGCACTCTCTCTCTCCAGCGCTCACTCCCTCTCTCCCTCTCTCTCTCTCTCTCTCTCTCTCCCCGCTTTTTATTCTTTTATGCGCAAGTGTCTAAAGCCGCGAGCTTCCCCCTCGACAAGAGAAGAAAAGTGGGAATACAATCACGCATGTTGTTTGTGGTCTCCCCGTTATGCCCCTGGATTTCGAGTGAAATTACGGGGGAGCCATTGACCACAGAGTCCTATATTTTCCACGCGCTTTCTTTTCGCAATGGTATCACGAGGGAGTTGGTACTTGGTGTACACGTGTTGCTCTGCCCTCAAATGCGGGTCCCTTCCCTGCCTGTTTCTGAAGCATGCAAGCGTTCGTTTGTGATTGGTTGATGAGTTATGCGACACGTGGATCTTCTGGGAATGTAGCTGTGACGGGACGCGGTAACTCCATCCGGTCGCCGAAGGACAGCCGTGCGGGAGGCAGCAAACTCTGTGCAACCAATGATGTAGGATTAGTCTTGTATGCTTCGGAAATCTAAAATCTACTTGACATGTGACGTGGCTTTGTTAATTGAACCAATGATTGAACGGTCGGGTTGGGAAAATGAGTGAACCTAGAGTTTGCAATTTTCAGAAATATTTCTTTATAATTTTTACAACAAATGAACTAAAAAAGTTTTTTTTTTTTTTTCAGCGTGTGATTGTATAAATTATATTAGGATTCTATAATATATTTAAATAAATTTTTAATTGTTATTTTATTTCCTAAAGGGTAATTAAAGATGATAAATTAACTCAGTGAGTTATTTATGTTGTACTAATTAAGACCCGTTTAATCAAATATCACCACATATTATGGAAACATTTATCAATGGGCAAAGCTCTCTTGGTACATAGTTTCAAGGTCAACTATGTTATTTTTATTCTTACATCATTTCCACCAGTTGGTGGAAGGCAAAGGTAAAGGCATGTAAGTTGTTTGCTATTCACTTTGAGCAGTACTTGCCTTTGGGCACCTTCACATGTTTGAAAAGGGCACGAACAAGGGTAACTACTATTCACAAATGTTTTTTTATGCTTTGAAAATAAAATGATTGTTTAATTCTAAAAAATTATTTCAAAAACAATACAAAAACATGGCATTACAACAACATAATTAACTTTAAAAAAAAAAACTCCCTTAATAATATAGCCAGCTAAGAGATTGAAATAATCGTATTCTTAATAGCATTCGAGCTAGAAGATTGTAGTAAAAATGAATATTGAGTTGTGATGGAGAAATAAAGAAGATGGTTGGGTATTTATAGAACAATAATATAACAAATATATTCTTATTCTTAATTTTTTTTTTCATTTTCCTGATTTTGTTTCTTATTTTTGCTAATTTTTTAAAATATTTGAATGTTGGATTAATTGTTGGCTGTTGATTTTCAAATTGATTTGAAATGTGTGCTTACGTCACCTTACCCGAAGGCAATAGGCCAAACTTGAGAAGGTTAAGCATTTGGGCTAACAGTGGTGAGCCCATCACTTGCCCTTGATTTATTGGACTACTAGAGAGGGGTTTTTGAGTTGAAGGTCAACATTGTTGTCTTTGCCTTTGCATTCACCAACTGGTGGAGATGAGCCTATAGTTTGAGGAAAGTCTTACTTTTTTCCTTGTAGTTTGCAATTCAACTTTGTAATTAAATGACATACAGTAAGTATGTCAGCTTTATCAATGAATTCAGCAAGTGAGAGGCACACATGACAGTTTTACACATTCAAAAAGTTAAATTTATCATCACATGTATCATTCACGTGTTAATTTCGTGAAAATTTTGACAAAAATAAATGATTATTCTTTTTTTCTTTGAAATAAAGAAAACTTCATCGATAATAACGAATATATACAAGAATGTGTCAGGTGTGTATATTCTTCCTCAATGTTCAATATTGTCATCATAAAAAATTCGCACAAATTCGCAAATGAGGAATGACTATCACAACAAGAACATGAGTACAAAAATAGATCTACCGCAAAGACGGCAAACATAGTAGATCTAACACCGGGGCACACAAAAGTCATTAGGAAAAATAACGAAGCCACAAACAACTCGTTGAAACAATACAACATAAACCCACTAAGTATGACAAAACAAAACAAAACAAATAAAAAAGAGTAAATTGTAGCAATGAACCAATGGTCTCTTAACCTTAACTAGGGGTGGGTTCGGTTCAAATCGGTTCATTTTTTCGGTTTTTTTGGGTTCGGTTTTTTTTCGGTTCGGTTTTTTCCGGTTCGGTTTCGGTTTTTTGTTTTTTTGTTTTTTGTTTTTAAATGAAAAACATTGAAATTTAAAATTTTAAGATCTCCAACACAATTATAACATAAACATTCTAACTAGAATCAAAGACAATGAAAATAAACGTTTAAAGTTGAACTAAAATCATCAATCAAGTCTTCCAAAGTCCAAACTAACAACCTCACAACACAAAAATCATACAAATGACGTAGAAAAGTTAAATTGTATGATGTTGTTCAAGGATCAGGGTTGTTTGCTTGTAACTGCATGTTGACAACTTGATTAGTAAAAGTAATGCGTGAGTGGATTTATTTAATGTGTGTTGGATTCTTTTCCATCACAAATTACGCAAGCAATATACCCAAAATAAATGTTTATAGATTCTGTTACATGTTATATAAGAGTAGATTTGGAAAAGAAAGCAGGGGTAGAAGTAGACAGTGCTATGGAGATGGATGTAGGTACTTCAGGAAGAGGTTTGGTTTCAGAACCTTATATGGGGGAGAAATAATAGGTTAGAGTTTAGAGTTTTTATAGAGGGTTTAGAGTTTTTATAGGCCTTTTTTTAATATTTTGAGTTTAAAGTTTGGCAACACATTGGGTTTAGCACATTTTAACTTACAAATTGGGTTTAGAAAATAATACCCAAAACAAATAATTAAATAAAAAAATTAATTTAATTAATTCAGTTCGGTTCGGTTTAGTTCAGTTTCTAGATCACTAAAACCGAACCGAACCAAAAGAATTCGGTTCGGTTCGGTTTTTTCAATTCGGTTCAGTTTTTTCGTTCAGTTCAGTTTTTTCGGTTTCGGTTTGGCTTGGTTTTCAGTTTTTTTCGGTTTTCAGTTTTTTGAACCCACCCCTAACTTTAACTCAATTTGAGCAATAATTCCTCAACTAAAAATTCATTTCCATTGGTCCCACAACTCATCAAAATGTGCAGTTATGGTCCCTTAACTAAAAATTCATTACCATTGGTCTCTTAACTTTAATCTAACTGGAGAAACGGTCCCTTAACTTTAACCCAATTGGAGCAATGGTCTCCCAACTGTAACCCAATTGTAACAATGATTCTTCAAACATAACTCATTTTGACAAAATTCTGACGAATTTGACAAAAAAAACAACCATAACTACACGTTTTGATGAGTTGAGGGACCCTAATTGTAGCAATGGTCATTCCAACATAACTCATTTTGACAAAATTATGACGAAGTTGACAAAAATGACTATAACTACACATTTTAATAAGTTGAGGGACCAATGATAATTGATTTTTAGTTGAGGAACTATTGCTCCAATTTAATTACAGTTGAAAGATCATTACTACAATTTACTCAATAAAAAAAATACCTACTATGAGAACGAAAGCATCAATCATCGAATCTCCTCAGAAAGATTATACGTTTTTAGTAAGATATAGCCACGGTAGGAGGAGCCACCATAAATTTGGCCAAGTAAGGCAACTTAGTCACCATCAGCTGCACACAATTACCATGAAAAACAAGCTATTAAAAGTAAATTTGAAACCACCACAACTATAAATCATATCCAAAATCATGAGTCAATTCCAAACTCATAGGACATAGTCTGGATTGAGGAAGAATGCTCTAACAAAGTCTAAGAAGTTTATTGCAAAATGGCAGGAAAGAGAGAGAGAACGCTAGGCATCACTGGACACCGGTGAAAAATGGTAAGAGAATAGTGGGGAAGGAACGAGGGAGAAAAGATGGAAAAAGGTTGATGCCCATCCCAAGCTAGGTCGATGACTCGTATCTAGGGTTTCTTTTGAAAATGAAAAGGGTATGTTTTTTCTTTTCTTTTCTTAAGTGATCATCCTTTGCAAACAATTTGCAACTACATAAGTATATTGTGAAAATTGAAACTACATAACCTAACTAAAACTTCAAAGTTCAACACAATCATATTTTGGCTTTAAATTATCGTTTTGCTTGCTATTTAGGATTGATTTTAGTTATTTATCAAGGTTCTAAAAAACGTTAGGTGCTAATTGGACAGGTGAAAGGGGCCTAGCGCCTAGGCGGCTAGGACTAAAAAGAATACAATTAATATTTTATTTTTAAAAATGGTTGTATGGGTTATAGGAACCATAGAGAAACAATTTAATATGAAAACGCGTTGACATTGGTAACTGACTCATTAACTCAGTGAGTGGTGACTCCTTGAAATGAATGCCTCTTTGATAAAAACAGAAACGTAAGTAAACCCATTGCCTCTTGTTCTCCTTCTGAAGCTGCAAACCAGGTGCGATGAGATCGTGAGAGATGCAACGCAAGACGGTGCAGAGATGTAGTGCATGTGCGACGAGATGCAAGTCTAGGAGATGCAGTGATTGTGAGAGATGTGAATGCGAATGGATGAAGAAAGCCTGCAATTCATGGCAAAAGTGCAAAATTGATGGCGAGATTTCAAAATCATAGACCACCTAGACTGGCCGCCTACCACCACCTAAACTGCCTAGAACGCCTAGAACGCGCCTAGGCGGCCGCCTAAACCCTCCCTGATTTTCATCAACGATTGGACTAAATCGGATCGGCCCTTCACCGTTCAGCGCCTAGGTGTCGCCTAGACCGACTTTTAGAACACTACTATTTATATGTACCAAATAAATTGACGATTATGGTAAATAGTGTCTTTGCATGCATAACTTGTCAATCGTCACAATTTCATACTAGCCCACAGTGTGACAGCAATTTTTTGTACATGGGCTTGTGCAGTAAAATATAGGGGTTTGTGGCGAGATGCTTTGATAACATGTGAAGAAAAAGAAATAAAGTAAAATTTTGTATACGCGAAATGATATTACTGTTCATAAACTAAAAAATAATTTTAATGAATTACATATAAATAACAAATCGTCTTTTCACTATCTTTTAATTGAGAATGAGAATTTTGCCAAGGTAATATAGATTTTCACCTGCGGTCGTCACACTAGTTTACACCCAGTCGGCTCCGTGCGCATTTTAGCAAACATGCCAACTAACCAGAAAGAAAGGTAGTTCATCCGCCGCACTTTGATATCTCCGTCATTCCTTCTACCTCTTTACTACTCAACGGACCATTCGAGGCCTCCTCCCTTCCCATAATAACACACTCCATCTCTCATTTCCTTCATTTTCTCTCTCTAGATCCTCTCTCTCTCTCTCTCTCTCTCTCCTCTCACATTCCCAAAATGCAGGCCTCCCTCTCTCTGCCCGCCCTCTCCCACGCCGTCCCCAGATCAAACTACGTCGTTCAATCCGCCCTCCCTCTTCCGCCGTCCAAGCCTATCAATCTCCGATTCTGCGGCCTCCACCGCGAGGCCTTGGGATTCTCGCATCTCGCCCACTCCGACTCGCACCGCGTCCGTCTCTCAGCTCCTTCCCGCTCTGCAACAATCTCGGCCTCGTCCTCCTCCGGCAATGCCAGACCTCCCAAGTCGTTCGACTACGACTTGCTCATCATCGGCGCCGGCGTCGGTGGCCACGGCGCTGCTCTCCACGCCGTCGAGAAGGTACGCTCACTCTCACACTCTCCACACACTCCTTTTAAATTTTGCTGAGAGTTCCGGCCCTGAGCTTTGGATTCAGCTCAATCATCAGTGATTGGTTGCTGTTTTAGCTTAAATTTGACTCTATAAGCTTCGATCGTCTGTGCTTTTTGCTTAATAGAGTATACTGGCTACAAAGCTTTGGTTTTTATTTTCCTGGCTTCTTCTACATTGAGTTGAATTATTCGGTCTAAGGTACCGAAATGTACATGCCGTAAGTGTATCTGCGTATACTTTATGTTATAGCAAGAAACACATTAGCTACAAGCCTACAAACTTTTAGTTTTTGCTTGAAAAATTGATTCTTGGACTTAGATTATTCATGTGCATGTATATTTTGTAAGTGTGTGTGTATATGTATGCGTATATTGAATTTTTTTGTGTGTTAACGAATGATCCTTTAAGTTGGATTAATTATTTTCTTTCCTCAACCGAAAAATGCAGGGTTTAAAAACTGCCATCGTGGAGGGAGATGTGGTGGGTGGAACATGTGTTAACAGGGGATGTGTTCCATCTAAAGCTCTTCTGGCAGTTAGTGGTCGGATGCGTGAGCTTCAGAATGAACATCACCTTAAGGCTTTAGGTTTGCAGGTAAATCATAGTGCTATAATATCAATTCAGTTGCATGTACATGTATATTCACGTGTAAATGCAAGAAATTATCATCGTAAATTGGTTACTTGCAGTAACTGTCAGTCGTGAAAACATTTGTATCTTATGGTGCTGCTTTCTTGTGACTTGCGGTAGGTTTCAGCTGCTGGATATGACAGACAGGGAGTGGCTGATCACGCGAATAATCTTGCAACAAAAATACGTAATAGTTTGACCAATTCTATGAATTCTCTTGGGGTGGACATTCTGACAGGTGTTGGTACAATTTTGGTAAGTAGTACGTTCTTTCGAATATATTTGGTGACAACACAAACAAATGTTCTTGTGTCCAGTTAAAAAAATGAAGCCTGTTTTGGTTACATTGTTGAGCTCGTTAGAGCATGGCTATAATTAAGTTTAAGATCTCTCATACAACATAAGTGCTGGCATCCTGATAGTTATCCTAACATTGGTTCTCATGTTTATGAAAAATATAGGGCCCTCAAAAGGTGCAAATTGGATCATCTGACAAAGTAGTAACTGCAAAAGATATAATCATTGCCACCGGCTCTGTTCCTTTTGTTCCTAAGGGCGTTGAAGTGGACGGTAAAAATTATATGTTTCTTCTCTTGTTATCTAATGGTTTGATCACATCATTTTTGGTTTTAGAAGACATGTAAAAATAATTGATTTGAGAACATTGCTTACGTGCTTAAGGGATCTTTGTGACTGACTATATAATGGACCTGCAGGAAAGACTGTAATTACAAGTGACCATGCACTCAAATTGGAGTTTGTTCCAGAGTGGATAGCAATTGTTGGAAGTGGTTACATAGGTCTTGAGTTCAGTGACGTATATACAGCTCTTGGGAGTGAGGTAGTTCCTTTTCTTTCTATTTTCATTTATCTTCTGATTTTTACAATAATTCGATGTGAAATTTGCTAATTTTATGGGTCAATCAGTAACTTTCCTTGTGTCTACCAGCTCAAAACCCACGTTTTATTTATTTTAATTTTTCAAGCCTCTTTTTTTTACTATCTAGGAGTTCTTATCTCACAAGGCTTTGTAGATTAATGCCAAGTATTTTGTAGGTTACTTTCATTGAAGCTTTAGATCAGCTTATGCCTGGTTTTGATCCTGAGATTGGAAAGTTAGCCCAGAGGGTTCTAATTAATCCACGGAAGATTGATTATCAAACTGGGGTATTCGCATCCAAGGTAAGCTGATGATTGACTTCTCTATTAAGTGGTTTCAGGATTTCTGTTTCAGTTTTTCACCTTCTTTTGTCTCTGATAGATCACACCAGCCAAGGATGGGAAACCAGTCACCATTGACCTAATTGATGCAAAGACCAAGGAACCAAAAGAAACTCTTGAGGTAAATAATTGGATCTGTTTGAACTGATGGTATGTATCTGAAGGATATAACATCCTGCCAGCAGTGGATTGGTCCATATGAATCTGATAGACACAACCACATCCTTTTTTAGTTGAATAATACCCTTGTGAAGGAACCTGTTCCCGTATGTATATTGTTAAGTTGCAAATTTATAGATTAACCTGCTGTGGTTCTGTGGTCAGGCACATGTTTAGACTTCCAAATTGATGACTTAGTAGCTTGAGTGCTTGCCTTAAAATTAGTATAGGCATAACTATTACGGTTCATATGTATGAAAGGTTTTTCAAGGCATTTGTGATAGACCGTTGTGCTTTAATCTTCTCCCAGGTAGATGCAGCACTAATTGCAACTGGAAGAGCCCCATTCACACAAGGTCTTGGATTGGAGAATGTATGACATCTCGATTAACATTTATTTAATTCTGGATTATATATAAAATTATTCAGCAAAAACAGCAGCAGCAATAGTTTCTGACATAACTTTTGTGCAGGTTGATGTCGCAACACAACGTGGCTTTATTCCTGTTGATGAGCGGATGCGAGTAATAGATGCAAATGGCAAATTGGTATGTTGCAAATTTTCTTGTGACCATGAACCCTCGCATCAACTTATTGGTTGTTTCTGACCTGAATTTCGAATATCAGGTTCCTCACCTATTTTGCATTGGTGATGCTAATGGCAAGATGATGCTTGCTCATGCAGCCAGTGCACAAGGAATTTCAGGTTAGTGCACCTAACTAATTTCATTTGAATCTCCTTCTCACTCGCTCTCTCATGCACAGAAACTTAACCCATCTTCAATACCATTTTTTAGTGGTTGAGCAAGTCACAGGTAGAGACCACGTGCTCAATCATTTGAGCATTCCTGCAGCATGTTTCACTCATCCAGAAATCAGTATGGTTGGATTGACAGAGGTGAGTAATTGCCATATTTTTGTTTTTATGAGGTTACACTTTTAATTAGAGATCTTGAAGTTTTCATAAATATTGGAAGTTTTAACTAAACAATTACAATTTTCAGCCTCAAGCAAGGGAGAAAGCTGAAAAGGAGGGATTTGAAGTAAGTATTGCCAAGACCAGTTTCAAGGCCAACACAAAGGCATTAGCAGAAAATGAAGGAGAGGGACTCGCTAAGGTGCTTTTCCCTACCTTTTTTTTCCCAAATTAATCTTTAACTACACAGAAAATAATATTTACTGGTGCTGTCAATGAATTGTTCTTTATGGCTGTTATGTACGGTGGATATTAATGATCTTCTTTCTGCTTTGTTTTCATTGCAGTTAATATACAGACCAGATAATGGAGAGATTCTTGGAGTTCATATCTTTGGGCTACATGCCGCAGACCTTATTCATGAGGCATCAAATGCGATAGCACTGGGGACACGTATTCAAGTAATTCCCCATTTAAAGCTAATGTGTGCGCTTACCACTGCACTCCTAACCTTCAGTTTACTTATATTTAACGTCCATTTGATCTTGCAGGATATCAAATTTGCAGTCCATGCACACCCTACTTTGTCCGAAGTCCTAGACGAACTTTTCAAGTCTGCAAAGGTGAGCTGCTGACGTTAACTTCTTAAACCACGCTTCACGACTGTACTAGTTCTTTTTCCTTGTGTGTTTTCGCCCAGATACCTTATTAAATTATTGTGGGGCAGGTAGCTCATGTTTCTAGCCCTGTAAGTGAACCAGTTGCAGTCTAATCTTCCTCAATACTCAGAGTATAAATTTTGAAGATATTTGCTTGTAATAGGGAGTGTCAGCAAGTTTTATATCACAAGAAAGAAGAGATCAACACCCAGAGAAAAGAAGGAACTTGAGGGAATCAAGGACGACTTGGCCCGAAATATTTTTCGCCTTTGTAGCTTGGATTCTTAGTTCTGTTCATGGCTTGAAGAAACACTTGTATTCATAATTGTTATCATATGGAAGCATTGTTTTTTTCGTAGTTGTAGACAATATTTTTCGCATAAGAGGCGGGTTTACTGCTAAACTCCACTGTTGCTTTAGCATAATAGCAGTGATTAACAATAACTGGAGAATGTAAGGTGGATCAGTTATTTTCTGTTAGGTTGGTCCCGACCAGTTTTCGTTCTTAATTTAAATTGTTCAGTTCTGTATAGTTCAGGGATGGAAAATAAGGTGCTATTTATAATTCTTTTTCGTCAGTCAGAAAATCATCTCATTAGCATTGGAATGAGAATTACATGAACCAAGTCGAGCATGGTAGCGTAGACTTGTAACTAAGCAGGGTATTAAAGCGATTGATGGGTGATGGAGCCTTGGTCAAATGAGGCATGGTTGGTTGAAATCTGTTCACCACTCTTGTGAAGTCACTTTAAGCACGCCCTAAACCCCTCGGGTTAGTAGGAGCGCCCCGCCCTTACGAGTCGGGTAGCAAACAAACAAACACACAAAGAATTACATGAACCAACAAATTATGCGACATTATTTGACTGACAATTAGACTCATAATTTTCAAAATTGCAGGCACAGTTTAATAAACATTTCGTTTTCAGTTTTTCGAAAATCGAAAACTGAAATGGTTTTGGTTTCCAATATTTTAATTTTTTTTTAAATTGAAAACTAAAATAGTTAAAATAGTTACCAAACACATTTTAGATTTTAAAATTTTGAAAACGAAATGGTTATTAATCGTTTCCAATTTTTTTTTAATTTTAAAATCAAATAAAAAAAAGTTAAACCAGCCAAGCTTTTATCATAGCATGTAATGATAATGAACAGTTTGAATGATTTTTCACTATAAATAAAGCATTTTCTGATGGGAGTAAAATGTTCTTCTCCCTCCAGAAGAATAATTTAATTGATTCAGGTAAGATATTAGAGTGCCTTCGCCCATGAGCGGTAGGTCTCGGATTCAAGACTTGGGAGCAGCTTCTCCATAAAATGGAGGTAAGGTTAGCCGACATTCACCTCTCCCAGACCCTGCATAAAGCGGGAGCCTTGTGCACTGGGTACGACCTTTTAGGTAAGATATTAGAGTGAACTAAAAATATTTAATGAAGGAATAGGATATCATGAAATTTCAAACCTGAACAGTGATGAAAAACTGTTAGATTTCGAAACTGTTAGATTTTTTGTGGGTGTTGGAGGATGAGGGAGCTTTCTTCATCTTCACTTTGGGGGCTTTGTGTATCTTGATCTCTGACGAATTCATGAGGTGCGGGTTCATGCTGGATGGCTGGTGCTCTGTTGTTTCGGGTTGTAACTTCGGATTCTGGTTGCTAGTGATTGTGATGAAGTCTTTGTGCTACGCTAAGATTTTGGCAAAGGAAAGAGTGTCACTTAAGCCTTATAGCGATTGCGGGTTTGCCAACGAGATACACAACGTCCAACTCAGGGTTTCATATATCACTTTTGGAATTGTAACCTGATAGAACCTCCGATTCAGTAGATATTTCGGTTCCATTTAGCAACGTTGTTTCCCATGTCATGGAGTTATTTGAGGCGTAAGAGCCGGTGATGGATTAGACTTGGGATACTTTCTTGTATCACAAATAATCTCTATATAAAATTTCAAAACAAGATGTTAATGTAGGTTAATTGTACCCATTGAAATAAGAGGAGATGGGAGTGGATAGCAATTAGGAGGGGAGAGAATCCTACTCCCCTTCATCAGGCGATGCACAACTCTACCTATCAGCAGCAGCAAAACATTGGTCCATTTTATTTGTGAACAACAACATCCTCTACAACAAGTGTTTACAATATTGATATATGTGATTTGTGATCAGCAAGATCCTCTACAACCAGTGTTTACAATATCGATTTGTGACAATCCGTTCTTAATTTTACGATTTTATTTATTTTAAATGAGTGAATTGACGAAAATACCTTTTGAGGCGAAGGTGTTGACTTTTGTTGACCTATGTATTGGGAAACATATGAAACATTCTTTTAGCGTATCCTCGTAGCGCTCGTCACCACGAACGCGAAGGCGCAAGCAGAATCAAGATTGGCATTGCGATGAAGATTTTACAGAACTACGAATTCGAGAAATACTTTTGTGAAAAATTACTAATTTATATTTTATGCATTTGTTTTGAAATCATTATATTATTATTTTATTATTAGTTGAGAGAAAAGAGTGGGAGTATTGGCCAATCGGAAAGATAAGGAGAAGAGAAAGAAGGGAGGGCATTGGCTACCTAATCAGAGAAACAGGGGGACGGATCAATCAGGAGAAGATGGAGGAAAGTCTGACCAATGAGAAGAGAAGAAAGGAGGCGAAAGGAGGGGAAAGGAGGAAAGAGAGAAGGAGAGGAACTGGTCGGGTTCCCCTTCAACCCGCAACCTAGTTTCGACCCAGAGGGTTTTCCGGTGATTCTCATCCATTTTTCCAACAAGATCTACCCAACCCTTACCTGCATACATAACCCTAACCACCATTCTCTCATTTCCACTAAAAATCCGAGGGTTTTGGCTTCGATTTCGCAAGGAACAAAGTCGTTGGCTTCGAGGACACCCGGTGACAATTCGCTATTTTTTGCAACCCTTCCCATCGATCTCCACCATCAAACAACTTCCCTTGAGCTCAGGAACAATGCCCATTCCGTTGTTGGAGCGTCGGAGTTGATTTGAGGACGAATCAAGAACACCCAAATTCTAGGGTTTCTGCGGGTTCGTGGTGATTTGAAGCTTTTCTCGGCCAAATTGGACTTAGACACAGGTATAAAACTTGCTCTACTTATTGAGATCTTCATTCCTATAAAATTTGAGAATTTTTTGAAATAGTTGAATTTTTTAGCGAGTCGGGTTAGCTCGTGGGCCAAGACCCCACCTACCATTCCTAGACTAATTTGGATACCCCGATTCCATACTTGACACCTGATTGACGAAATTCGTTGTTTGGTTATATTTCCGTTAAGGGCCACTACTTGGTTATTTTATGATTCGACGATTCGACCATTGGATCGTCACCAAACTTTAATACGTAATAGTACATGTTTATACCAAACTTAGGACCTCCGTATTTAAATCTCGTACAAATACTCGGGGGACTTAAATGTAATTATGTAATAAATGAATGGGCAAATATGTAATAAGTGAGGAGCCCTTATTCTATAAAATGACTCATCACCCTCACAATTAGGAGATGCCAACTCCTAGGCCCTTTCACCCCCTCTCAAAGCTCTCACTCTTATTCAGAGCTTTCTCTCCCTTACAATACTCTCAGATAAATACATAATCAGTGTGGACGTAGCCCAAACCTTGGGGTGAACCACGATACATCTTGTGTTATTTACATTTCTTGCATATTCACGGTTGGATTTACGTTGTCCCAAGACCTCCGATTTTGTGCATCAACATTTGGCGCCGTCTGTGGGAATCGATACGAAAAGTTGTGTTGGTTCTCTTTCATTCTTTCACCTTCACCGTGAATCTGCAAAATTTGCAAAAACCCACGAACCTCACTGGGCTTTTCCAGAAAAAGCATTCACTAAGCTCTAAAACGTATCATTTAAACACCATCACTTCTCTCTCTCTCAAAAAACACATAGAAACTAAACAAAAAACCCATTCCAAACACTCCCACTCCAAAACCCGTGCACCAACATTATCACCGCCAGCTACCCAACAGCAAGTCCGACTTGTTCGCCACATCTTTCAGGCGCCATGGACTCCCAGATCTATGGTCGCTGCTTCTTCTTCTTTCTTGGACTCCCAAAACCTCCCCCATTAACACAACCACCATGGGCCTAGACGCCGTGACCGTGGACCAATCTCCGCCGTCACAGACGGAGTCCGACGTCCTCCAAGCCCTGACCAAAGACCTTCTCTCCTCCTCGATTTCCAAGCTCTCTGACTCCTCGCGATTCTTGCTTAACAGCAATGACTTCCACGAATTCAGAGTCCCAATCGAGCAAATCACCAAGGAATCGCAGACGATGCATCAAGATCGCTTCTCCCTCCATCTCTCTTATCTCTTTCTCTCTGCTCTCTCCTGCAAGGCTCCAGGTTGGATGTGCATGGAGTCTCTCTGCCTTTTGGTTTTCTAGGTTTTCCTGATGCTCCGGTGCTGTGCAACAACTGATTTGCCTTCGCCACTTCCTCGAAAAAGAAAAAAAAATTCAACCAGGAGTCGTGAATTCGGTGTTTCAAAGGTAATCGAGAGGTAATTTCTAGGGTTTTATGAAGAAATCAGCCGTCAATTTCGAAAATGACAGGCAGCTGATCGAAATCGGAGAAGCAGCTCCGGCGAGACCTTTATGCCGTCCTCGTCCTCAATAAGAATTCCACCGACCAGGAAATCAAAAGTGCTTACCGGAAAATGGCTCTCAAGTACCATCCTGACAAAAATGCTAATGACCTTAAAACAACTAATATCTTCAAAGAGGTCACGTTTTCTTATAATATATTATCTGATCCAGACAAACGACGTCGGTATGACACTGTCGGCTTTCAGGCTGTTGAAATAGAAACCACGACTTGGAGCTAGATCTTTCAAGTTTGGGTGCTGTAAATACTATTTTTGCTGCCCTTTTTAGTAAACTTGGAGTGCCAATAAAGACCACCGTATCAGTTACTGTCTTGGAAGAGGCACTAAATGGCATGGTCACTGCCCGTCCACTTCCATTGGGACACTTTATAACGAAAAAGTTTTTAGAGAGAGAGAAAACAGAGATTCGGTGCTCTTCATCTTCCATGGAGAAGCAGAAAATCTGCAAGATCTACAACAGGTATGGTACATGTTTGCCCCTGCCAGAAATGATCTTTTGACCAAGCCCAAACCCACCCTCAGGATTATGAAGCCGATTCCGATCCCTCCAGCTATGGGAAGCTTCCTCAGTATCAAGGAATCCTCCTGCGCCGAAGCTGTCAAACAGATCTAGGCCCACATCAAGCTCCATAACCTGCATTCTATTCAGTTTCATCTGGAATTCAAAGATTATCACAGTCAAAGATCCTCTGCTTCTCCTCCTAGAAGTTCATCAACGTCATAATTCATTTCTTGCTCAGATCGAAGTATGGAGACGGCAGTGGGACATCAGGCTATTACGTATCAGGGCAAGGTGTTGGGGTAGTCGTCGACCCCCAGATCCCATCTCCTGCAAATACCACGAGCACTAGTAATGATTACCTGCAGTGATGATCTTACTTTAAGGATTTTGAGATTATAAAAAATTGCGCCTTGTTGATGCACAAAACTGGGGGACTACATTATGCATTGTAGCTTCAAAAGCTTCATTTACAGAGCTCTAGCTTCAAAAGCTTCATTTATAGAGCTCTAGTTCAAAAAACTTCAATTACAGAGCTTTAGCTTCAAAAGCTTCATTTACAGAGCTCTAGCTTCAAAATGCTTCAATTACAGAGCTCTAACTTCAAAAAGCTTCAATTACAGAGTTCTAGCTTAAAAAAGCTTCAATTACAGAGCTCTAGCTTCAAAAGCTTCATTTACAGAGCTCTAGCTTCAAAGCTTTACTTGCAAAGCTTCACCTACAAGCCATGTGAGATTCAATTTTATCTTGTCCATGTACAAATCAGTCAACAAAGGGGACTTCATGTTCTTGTTTGCCCAAGTTCTCCCACATGTGCTTTCATCAAGTATGGTCTTGATCTATATGCTGTTTGAACCATACATTTTTCCAGCACAACACTTATAATGGCACCCTTTTACACACTTTGTTGTGACTTTCAATTTCTCATTCCTAGGAAAATGGATTTCCCTATATTCATTCAGTAGGGAGTACATGATGACAGATCGCTTGAATTGCACATGATCCTTGAAAACAAGCCCTAGTGTAAGAGTGGGATTCTTCATGTCCGTTTTCTTATTGAACTCTGGAATCGCTCATGTTTTTTGCCTCCTTCATCATCCGAATAATGTACACTCTCAAGAGCATCAGAGTAATAGTCTGGATCATCAACCACATTTTGTTCCACATTTGCAGTATCAAATTCTTTTTCCCTTTGCTCTTCTTCTCTTTCCCAGCTTTGCTCAAATTGCCTTGCACTTCTTTACTCAGAATCTTTTTCATCTGTTTGCTCAGAGTTCCTTTTTTTTTTCTGTGCTCAGATTCCCTTTCTTCTAGAATACCATCAAACTTGGAAAACACTGGTTTATTAGCATCATCCCCATATTCACTCTCTTCAAAGTCATTATCATCTTCTTCAACAACTTCTTCATTCTTTTCTTCAACATTCCCCTCCAAACTAATAGGTACATCAAAGAATACTTCAGCACCCCCCTCACCTACATCCCCTTCTCCTACCTTAGTATCCTCTTCTCCTACCTCAGCCACAGATTTCCCCTTACTCTCCTCTGGCCCTTCATAATTTTTCTCTTTCTAACCATTCCTATAATCAACAGTTATCTTTCCTACCTCATTCACACGTGTTTGCACTACTTGAGATGTGCAACAATCGTCCACTTCTGGCCCTTCAATAGCTAGTAAGCCCCTATATCTTATCGGTTTAAGTGATGTTGGCCCAACATCCCTTTCTAAACTACTTATCTCCTCAATAACTAATTTATTTAGACTATTGACTTCCATGGACTTCAGAAACTGTTGCTCTTGGGTTAAGACTTCTTCTGTCGTCAATTCTTCAATGTACATCTCAATCAATTTATCTTTTGGCACAAAATTGCACATTGACTGAACATCGGAATCACTTTGAATCGGCTTCAAACCATTGGAAAGGTCCATGTTGGGAATCTTGTAATAATAGTTCATGAATCACTCACTGTATCCAAGTGCCTCCACCATATCATCTATCACCGGCAGTGACATGAGGTCTTTATCACAATAATCTATATATGTCACTTTTCCCCCAACGTAGATGTCATAACTTATCTCCCCACCATGATGCAATTCAATAGAGAATAGTTCTGGATACTCTGAAATTCACAAAAATAAACCCTAATTAAAAGCCAACAACAAACATAAGCAATTGCATTTTAACCTAACAAACCATTCTATATGCAACTAATGCACAACATTCTATATCCAACTAATTGCATTTTAAAAGCCAACAACAAAAACCAATGCACAATATTCTATATGCAACTATGCAATTGCAACAAACCACAACTATATGCAAATAGCCAAAACACATTAACCATTTTTCAACAAGAATAAACAAAGTAATAAAGCAACAAACCACAACAAGCCATCTTATCTTCACAAGAATAAACAAAGCAATAAAGCAACAAACCCATTATCCAACAACGTAATAACCATTTCGAATTAAGAAAGCGTAAACCACATTTTCAAACAAGAATAAACAATGCTACAAGAATAAACAAAACCCATATTCAACCAATTCCAACACCCCAGGAACCATTTCGAATTAACAAATCATAAATCCACATTTTCAAACAAGAATAAACAATGCTACAAGAATAAACAAAACCCAAACAAACCTCACATTCAACCCATTCCAACACCTCATGTACCATTTTGAATCAAAACCTACATTCAACCCATTCCAAAAAATAAGTCCACTATGCATTTGGAATCATCAAAAGCACAAAAAAAAAATTACAATAGGTAGGTGTCATTTCGTCGAGATCCTCGAGCACGTACCACCCCATGTCGAATCCTTCGATTTTTCTTCGAATCCAATGGAACCCAGATGAAACACCCCCCCCCTCCAACACCAACAAAGTCAGGGAAGCGAGTTGACAAGATGATTTGGGTTTTTCGTTGAAATTCTAATCTAATTGTTCGAGATTTGGAGCCGTGAGAACTAAGGTTAAGGTTCTTGTTTTTCTAGACTTGGGAATGGAATTAGATCGACATAATTTGGGTGTACTGGGAATAAAACAATTCGAAAGGCACACTTTACAACGTTCCCTTACTTTTTAATTTTTTAAATTTTAATTTAATTTTTTAATTTCAATGAAATATCCACATGTCATCATGTGAGAAAGTCACGTGTATTAGGAATCTTAGCTAGATGCCATTTGATGAGAAAACATTGGATGTGGTGCCACGTGGAATCCATCTAGGCGAGGAATTGGATCCCGGATCAAGCCACGTCAACACTTAACTAGGAAATTCACAGACAAGCTAATGGAGGTATAACATTTGACCAAATTCTAAAGATGAAGTATGACATCATCAATTTTAAAAGATGAAGCATGATAGTGTCGTGACATCAATATTCGAGGTAGTTTTTTGTCATTTACCCTAAAAAGTAAAAAGGGTGAAAGGCTAAAAAATATATGACAATCAACTCCCTTACTGAAAAAACTAAACAATTGCCCCAGATTCGAAGAGTTCAGATTTAATTCATTGAAAGGTTTAATAATAAAATATCATAAATAAAAAGTGACCCCAAAAGCATAATACAATGAAGCTGGACTTGGGTTCCAAGGTCAGCTAATCAAGCGGTGGATCTGTTGGCGTCGCGTACCTGTACGGAGATGTGCAATTTCTGTTGGGTCAACCGACCTCCATCTTCGTTGGTTCATGTCCTAGATAAAGACGGCTTGCCTTGTCCCCATTGATTGTTGGTAGGTTTGGGGTGACAGTGGAACTTGGTTCTACTGTCTGTCTTTCCATCCCCTTTCCTGCTTGGGTTGTTATTTTTTGGTTTTCTGTTGGCCTTCCTGATGGCTTTCTGTGTTTCTTTTGGCATCTTTGCCCTGGTTATCTTTCCCAGTTTCCAAAAAAAAAAAAAAAAAAACGACATCCCAACCGGAAAACCCCAATTAGAGCCATGAATTGAATGAAGGTCTCACTCTGCTCTTCCCCCAAGTAGGCATACATAAAACCCAATCGAAATCCAAAAACCATAATCGGAAAAACATCAAACAAAACCATATATGTACTCAAATACTAACTACAGTTGTGATTTTAATCTGCAGAGAGCCCGGAAGATGGATTAAACCATTAAAGCCAAAACACAAAAATCTTAACAAATACAGAGATGTGATGCTAAAATCCTTCAGATACTGTGTCCAACTAACCAAAAATGCTTGCTAAAAATTAGAGCAACTAGCTCCTACCTTATCGAACCCAAATACCATTATCAACCACAATCCAATCCATACAAGTAATCTAAACTAAAGAAATTGAAATTCCATACCATTTTAATAAGATTACGATTAAGCATTCGTCGATTTCAATCGATAAAAAGAATGCAGAACCACAGAAAGTATCTCAAAACCTCGTAATCTCTTTAACAGAAGTAATAAATTAGGAGTACTGCTCGTACATGAAATTGAAATAAATCCCACTGGAGTAACATCAAACTACTATGTTACTAACGACAAAGTAAGCATAAAACGGCATCGAAATCAAAATACCCTAATCGAGAAAAACCCAATCAGAGCCATGATTGGAAGGCCTCACTCTACTCTTCACCAGAGGCGGATTCGTTCTTGGTGTTGTTGTGCTTCCTGGCGTACCTCTGGTTCCTCAGAAACTTGGGGTCCATCTGAAACCCAATTCCCCAAAATTAAAACCCCAAAAATTGAAACCCAGAATCCAAAATAACAAAACCCACAAACAGATACTTAACAAAAAAGCTTAAATAATGCAAAAATTGATGAAAGAGAGAGGTAAATAGTTACCCCTTTAGTGGAAGTGTGGCGGTGCCTCTTAGGCTTCTTGATGCCGTTCCTGTGGGCCTTTCGGGACTGGTTGTGGGCGGTGTGATTCTTCGACTTGGCCATCTCTGCAAATCCAAAAACCCCAATTCAAAATAAGTGATTAGATGCAAAAATGGAGGCGATGATCAAGTTAAAAAGAGAAAGAGACGAGAGAGACGAACCGGAAAGAGAACGATGGATCTAGCAGCGTCGACGCTTGGGTGGCTTAGGGTTCTCTTAGCCGCTGTAAAGTGAGAAGCAAGGCCTTATATGTGAGCACCTCCAAAACCCTAGCTGCCGGGTCTAGTATTTCGCAATGACGAAAGAGCTCTTTAGTACCAAACCGAAAACTTGGGCTTCGGTTGGGCTGGCGATTCAGGGGCCCGGTCTTCAGTACGATTGGGCTTTATTGTTATCGTCACATAACTTGGGCTTCTTTTGTTGAAACTACAACACTTATTTTGTGAGTTTTAACGAAACAGTCCAGGTACTATTCATGTTTAACGAAAATAATATTTTTACTCTAAAAAGTCACACATGGTACTATTCACTTACAACACATTTTTGTTCTTTCGATTAAAACTCAAAGTTTTTAAGTCATTTTCATTAGTTTTTCTCACTGTTTTTTTTTTTTTGTTGGAATAAGACTACAACACTTGGAACAATATAAAAAGAACACACTTGATAACACAAATGTTGGCCAGGATTTGTCTTCATACACTTCCACAATTTTCATGCTATATTTGTATACCTCTCTAATAGTAGCATCCACCACACGTATGAGTTTCTTCTATATTATAAATAAAATGTAAATGTGATACGAAAAATATAATAAACATAATATTTCTGATATTACAATAGTATTTTTTCAAAAAAGCAATGCGGACAATACATTTAAAGTTAGCGAGAAACAACGACATATTAAAATGAAAAATAGGATAATTTATGAATAAAAGTGAGAGTGAGAGAATTATTAAAAAAACAAATTTGATAAAATTTGGATTGTCAAAGAATGACGTCATTCAACACAAGTTTTCATACATTCTAGTAATTCGTGGTTCGACCTTTTTTTTTAATTTAGATAATCACGTTATTAGTCAAATCATCGAAGATATTCGAATTTGAGTCAAATTTGGAAGGCGGAGGTCCAAGTACATTTTGAAAAGGGGAGGTGTCATAAACCGGATCTGTGAGGATCTCGAGAATTTATTAATTATATCCGTTTATTATATATTATACGATTAAAAATTATTTTAAATATTTTTATTTAAAATTAAATACAAAAAATGCCTAACAAAAATATTATATAATATACGATCAGTAAACACGATTTATAAATTCTCGTATCCTCGCCAATGAATCCGGAGAGGATCCTGTTAGGTGTATTTCATCTTATTTAATCTTTGCCATACATGATTGCTGTTGATGGTCAAAAGTCAAAACGACAGAGAGGAAGAGGAAGAGGAAGACAACAAATCAAAAGCCAACCAAAATTACATAGTATATTTATAGGTAAGCAAAGGCATCAGAGTCCAGGCTTCTCCAGTTGTACCGCCGAACTGGATTCGCTTGTCTCCACCGAAACGACAAATCACCACAAACCCATTTATTAAACCCCCCCCCCTCCGATTCGATCCCTCATCCTCCGATTCCTTGTGGGTTTTTTCCTACTTCCCTCACAACCCCGCCGATCGATCTGCTCCCGGAGAAGAATCAGCCGCCGCCGCCGCCATGTTTCTGTTCGACTGGTTCTACGGCGTCCTCGCCTCCCTCGGCCTGTGGCAGAAGGAGGCCAAGATTCTGTTTCTGGGCCTCGACAACGCCGGCAAGACGACCCTCCTCCACATGCTGAAGGACGAGGTTTGACTCTCTTTCTCTCCCTCCTCGTTTTCGGCTTTTCGAGGTTTGATTTTGGGTGGGGCTTTTTGTTGTTTTTGACGAATGTGTGTGAATGCGGTGGTGGGTTTGTTGCAGAGATTGGTGCAGCACCAGCCGACCCAGCATCCCACGTCGGAGGAGCTCAGCATTGGGAAGATTAAGTTCAAGGCTTTCGATTTGGGCGGACACCAGATCGCTCGCAGAGTCTGGAAGGATTACTATGCTAAGGTATTAGACTGGTTGAATTGCTAGTGTTGGAATTTGATTGGATAGTAGTTTTCAGCTGAAATTTTGATCTGCACATTACTTCGGTGTATGAACTTCATGCTTTCACTATAACTCCGGCCACTACTTTTATGCGAATCGCAATCTCTAGTTTTGTTCTGATTGAGTGGCGGTTATGCTTTTCAATTTGAAAATATCATACAATGCTGTTGTTTATGAGATTTCGATCAATTTCAACTTGGGACGGATTGTTTGAAACGTCATTTATTTCTATATATATCGATGTTTGTCTTTGTTATGCAGTACTTTTTTATATTGATTCTGCTGGTTGGTAGTCAGAAGACTCTTAGTGCCTGCATATCCAAAAGGGGCGCTGATTAAAAAACAATCATTTTTTCTTGCTCCCCGAGGGCTTCTTGTCTGCATACATGTTCTGACCCAAAAATCGGCTTTGCAATACATTTGTTTGCACTTGCTGGTTTGCCTTCGTAATCCCGGATGAAATGTCCTTGGTGTTTATCTGATTCGTGGGAGGCGAACATATACTGTGGAGGTTTTGCTGAGAGCACTTCTTTCTTTATTCCAGGAGGTGTTTTACTAGTATCTTTCCATACACGATGTCCTATAAAAAGCCACTGTGGTTCATGATTGTGGCTTGGGCTTAAGAGTTGATAACTTACTCTTCCTTTACCAACGAGTCACAAAACATTTCCTTCTCGGTTAACTTGACAATGATTGTTTATATTTGATGAAAAAACATCAAAGAGTCTGGTTAAACACCTTAAACCAAATTAACATATATATTCTGTCTCTTTCTGGCATCCCATGTTTTTCTGCTTTTATTTTCCTGTTTCTTTTCGACATATGGGAAATTGTTTCAACTCAATTTTCCATGATTCAAACCCTTAATTTGAAAGAGTCCTATCTTTTCAAAAGTCACGTATCCGTGTTGATGCTTTCTAGTTTTAATAAATCACTTCTTAAACCTTCTCCATGCTTCCTAATGGAGAAGTCATTCATCGAGAAGAGTGAAAAAAAAAAGATGACCCTAATTATGGAAAGTGGGTTTATGACTCATGAGGTATTCCAGAAAAGATTTAGGCGTGGTTGCTTCTCTTTGCAAGGGAACAAATCTATTGTGATTTTATTTTGGTTCAGACTTGAGACTTCTTTATCAAAGTAAAAGCATAGTAGCTACCTTCTTGCATTCATTTTGATTCCCTCTGATACACCATGTCTTGCCGTTTTCATGATTTCATATAAAATTCTGAGTTCCTGCTCTTTTGCTCCAGTTTCTATTTTGTCCTATGGCGTCTATGGTCCATACTCTTGGCCTTGATTCTTGTTAGTGGATTTAAGTTATATTGTAATTTCTTTCGGATTGCTGATTTGCATTCTAAATGCTGCGAGCTTTCCAATTCAACTTTTTTTTTCTGTGCTGTGAACAGGTGGATGCAGTTGTGTACCTGGTTGATGCATACGACAAGGATCGTTTTGCAGAATCAAAGAAGGAGCTGGATGCTCTCCTTTCAGATGAGAGCCTCGCAACTGTTCCATTTCTGGTGTTGGGCAACAAGATTGACATCCCTTATGCTGCTTCAGAAGATGAACTGCGATATCATCTAGGACTGACCAATTTCACAACTGGCAAGGGGAAGCTGAATCTTACAGACTCCACCGTTCGCCCTCTCGAGGTTTTCATGTGCAGTATTGTGCGCAAGATGGGTTACGGGGATGGCTTCAAGTGGGTCTCCCAATATATCAAATAGAGAGTAGTGTGTAGGAGGAACATTTCGACTCAGTATTTGTGTGGTAATTTTTCCTGCAAATTTGTAATTTCTGACCACAATTATATTGGAAGAGGAATTTCTTATCTGAGTTTGATCAGATTGAAGGATTAACAACTCAGTATATCATTTGTCGCAATGTTCAATTTTAAATCTGTGCTTCCTTAACAATATTGTTGTTATAGCCGACCCCACTTAGTGGGAAAATGTTTTGTTGTTGTTGTTGTTGCTTCCAGAACAATATTGTGATTCTTTTCTGATGAACTATTACACAATGTTTTTGGTTCTCAGCAGTTTCATATTCATTTACTTATGGAATTCTTTGTTTTTTAATCCATATTTACCTTCTAGTGATGGATTCAATTGTCATTTCCATGAGCATGGATTCTTTCTTGTTGGAGATTTTCTTTTGGAATGGCTAAGAGCGGTTTCAGATAACCAAAATCACTCTATTTAGCGTTTGACGTGAAATTTGAAATTGTATCTTACAAAACCATTCAACGGGCTTTGTAACTCAATTGAGAACATTCTTCTTTACACTCGAGTTTGAGCTCACTTCTAAGTGCCACTTTTATCAACCAAATATATCTAGTCGGTTATATGTTATATTAAACTAATGGGTGAATATATAAATTGATGTGAAACTCGTCATCAAAAAATGGAAAATGATCCTCAACGGATTCTTTTCCTGGGGATTCCGAGGATTCCGTGATCGTGATCATTCATCGTATAACATACAGTAAAAAATTATTTAAAATTTAAAGTTAAATATAAATAATAACTAACGAAAACTGATCATACGATATACGATGATGATTTGTTACAATTATACAATTCCCGAGATCCTCCGGAAAATGATACGTTCCTTTGAAAAATTCGAATAAAGACATAAAAAGTGATGATTTGGTGCTTTGCGTTATAGTGGATAATTACTCTACCATGCCCTAAGCTGACTCCACGCATGCATTTATGTCAAGGACAAGAGTGGTATCTTACCACCCTACCTGTCGACCAATTTCCAAATCGATGGTGGCACACGAGGACACAACCTAATGACGCGTACCATCCAATAACAACTTTCCACGTAGGATCCGCACTCCCTAAACCGGCATTTCCCAGTCACCCGTCCTATCCACCGGCTCCACGTCACCACCGTCCGTCACCAAACCCCTTCCGCTTACCTACCAAAGCAGTCACACCCCAGTCCAGCTTACGCACTCTGACAGTGCCATATAAATACATACTTTTCCCGGAAAATCTTTGAAAATGCCAACCAAAACAGAAAATTAGGATTTTCCGTCACTTTTTTGGGAAAATCTCGATTACATTTTTGTATCACTCGAAAATTGAAAATCTCAGTGATTTGAATTTCTGCTCCGATTAAAAGAGAAGAGAAGAAATCATGTTTCTGGTGGATTGGTTCTATGGAGTTCTGGCGTCGCTTGGGCTCTGGCAGAAGGAGGCCAAGATCTTGTTCTTAGGGCTCGATAATGCCGGAAAGACCACCTTGCTTCACATGCTCAAAGACGAGGTTTTGATTTATTTGAATTCTTTTATTGCTAATTTCAAATTATTGTTGTTGAATTTTGGATTGAAGAAATTAGGGTTTATGATTTGGTGGTTTCAGAGATTAGTTCAGCACCAACCGACGCAGCATCCGACGTCGGAGGAGCTGAGTATTGGGAAGATTAAGTTCAAGGCCTTTGATTTGGGAGGGCATCAGGTCGCTCGCAGAGTTTGGAAGGACTATTACGCCAAGGTTGAAATTTTACTTCAATTATTTGTTCAAATTTCACTTCCTTTACTTTTGGTATGCTAATTTAGTGTCTGATCTGATTTATTTTTCGAAATCGTGGTTGAATGTTCTAGATGTTCGATCCTAAACCCAAAAAAAATATGAAAAATGCATATACGTGCGGATGGTATGGTAATTGTGTGTGCTTATATACAATGGGTTGAAGGCCCATTGGAGTTTTGAATGATGGTTTTTAACCTTGCTAGTGACCGAATGAATATTTAAGCAACGCCGCGGTTTTGTTGTTGCATCCATGGGTGTGAAATTCAGTGGATTCCGTGTGATTTTATTCCTAGTCGCTTGAAGTTGTAGTTGTAGGTGCGGGGTTGCAGTCAAGAGTTTGGTTCTTCTGCTTATTATAATGCCAATTGATTGTTTATTTATTATTCGATTGATTTTAGGTGTAAAGGGTGACTTGTGAGTGTCGAACCTAGGACAACAATTTCACATCGGGGATTAGATCAAGATTTTGCTTTATGTGATGGGCATATATTCATAGATGTTTTACAATCGTTGTTTGATTGTTTAGGTGGATTCTGTGGTCTACCTGGTTGATGCTTACGACAAGGAGAGATTTGCAGAGTCAAAGAAGGAGCTTGATGCTCTACTCTCCGACGAGTCACTGGCAACTGTCCCGTTTCTTATTTTGGGAAACAAGATCGACATACCTTATGCTGCATCAGAGGATGAGCTGCGTTACCATTTGGGCCTGACTAACTTCACCACAGGCAAGGGGAAGGTCAATCTGACCGATTCCAATGTCCGCCCGCTTGAGGTGTTCATGTGCAGCATTGTCCGCAAGATGGGGTACGGTGAAGGCTTCAAGTGGCTTTCACAATACATAAAATAGGGATGAATGGGCAAGCAACTATGCCACAAGCGATGGACACTGTGGCTTTCCTGCCACTGATGCTCTCCGGTTGAATTGACGTTGGCTATTTATGCATCGGTGCTCATGTAAAGTGGATATGTTATCTTAGATAGCAAGTTTTTGCTTCGGAACCTAGCGTGCCCTCGTTTCAATTACTATTTTGTGTTCTGGATAGATGTGTTAGTTTCCGTACTCTGTATTGGTAACTAGATTGCAGAAGCAATAAATATTTACAGATTGTCAACTCTGCATCTATGCTTTCCTTTTTCGACTGCAATTGAATCTTGCTGGTACTGCCATTTAGTTAGGCAACTCCTGGTAATTTTGACCACCTCTCACAACCAACCATTCAGCAAGCATATTGTCTCCCTAAGTTGCACCGGACCCATACCTGTGAAGATCAATTGTGCACCAAACCAGTAGGCTAGATTAATTGTCTACTCTGCCTCATGGTCGTTGACGGGTTATAACGGATGCACATGGTTTGCGGCTTATAGCTAAAGTGGTTTAGTGCATTTATTCCTATCAACCGAGATCTTAAAGAACTAATATCACTTGCATAAAAAGAACTAAACAAGCAAACGAAGAAAACCATCTTTCGGATACGAGGACATCTGGAACCATGTCAAAATGTTGTGCCCGGAAGAAGCTTAAAAACACTGAATTTATAAGGAAGATCTGGTGCTCATAACGTTCACAATGACGTTAAAAGCCGAGAAGCAACGGATTAGGACTGGCTCCTGATCATACAACACTGAAAGACCTTCCCAACAATCCTAAAACGGTCTGAAAGGGTCTAAAGCACATAACTAATTGTTCTAGGCATTTACAAGATGTACAGGCTACACAAGCAGAGAGCACAACCCCTCAAATGTTATCAATTGCCCGTCCGGACCACCGAAGTTTCTTCAATTATCCATGATTGCATCAGGATCAAGAAAATCATCAAATTCCAGCTGCGGAAGATAAAAAGAATTGATTGGTTTATGTATCTGCAGAATTGTAATGTAACACTGAAAGAAGGTCCAAACCAGATCACTCACCGTAGCTTCATTGTGGGCCATCTTCATCCTACTATATTCTTGTTGTGCTTTCTTTGAGCGGAACATGGCCTGAACACGTACAACAGATCTTTCAATACGCTCTTCAGCTTGTTTCCGGCTGGCCCTGTAGAAGTCTTCTTCTGTATCACTTTCCGGATTCTGATCTGCACTGACTTCAGCTGGGGCCACCTTAAGCCCACGAAGCCCTCTTCTTTTGAAGCGCCATCTCAAAACAGCTTTCTCAAGCACTCCAACTGACCAGAGAACTTTACGGTACTGCCTCCGCACTTGGAAGGCCCGAAAAGCAGCCTGCATACAATGCCAGTTCAATTAACCGGTTTTTCCTGTACTCTTAAAGAGTTAATAATACAATGGTTACGCAACTCCAGTTGCAATTTCCATGCCCTAGTCATGTCTAACAACCCAAGTTAAAGTTACCGAAAACCAAACAAGGTTGCAATTTGACCAATCATAGATGTTTTAGTGGCGACTGACTGACAGTAGATTGACTAAGGCCCCGTTTGGGATTGAGGTGATTTTAAAAAAAGCCACTGTGTAAAAAAGCTGAGGGTCATTTTTGTGTTTGGTAAACTGAAAAAAAATGGCTTATTTTGGAAGCTGCTGTGAGAATAAGCTGAAAATCAAAGGAAAAGCTGAAACTGCTGTTTGCTGCTTTGAAAAAAAGCCAGTTTTTTCAAAGCACAAGGAGCTACAGTGCTCCTTTAATGAAAAGACACACTATCATCCTGCTTTTTTTTCCAAAAGCACTTTCACAAAAAAGTTTACCAAACACTCTACTGGCTTTATTTCACAGCCGCTTATTCTCACAGCACAGCCGCTTATTCTCACAGCAGCTTTTTTTCAAAGCACAGCAATACCAAACCAGCCCTAAATCTTTCCTATTTAAATTTGATCTTCCAAAAGGATTTGGTCTATGTCCCTGTGTGGTTCATACCAGCTATATTGACATTTCAACTATACCAGAAAGAAGAGAAGGGAAGAGGATTTACTTGAATCTTGATAGCTTGACGACGCAAACTAAGAAATTCTTGACGCATCTTCCAAGTACGAAACCTATATTGAATGCGAGCAGCAGCTTTGATCTTCTTTTTTGCCTCATAGTTTCTAAAGGCATGTTGAATTTTCAGTGCTGCAATAATATCACGTGCTTCAGCCTCTGGAATGGAATACTGAATCGCTTTAGTCTTTTGTTTAAGTGAGTTCTCCCTGAAGGCAGCCTGTATTCGTGCTGCTGCATCAGCAGCTGTCCGATAAGCTGCCAAAGTATCCTTCAGATATAGCTCTTCCTCACTGAGGTTCTCAGAGTTTGCTGCATAGTTTGAGCGAATTTCAAGAGAGCCACTAGCATTTCCAGCCATGCGCATATCCTTGAATTGTTCTACCAAAGCCTTCTCTGAAAGATAAGCTGCTAAGCCATCATGGCCCTTCATGAATGCAAGATCAGCAGCATTGGATCCGCCAGGGTTATCTTTCGTGGGGTCTGTGACCAAGTTTGGCTTTGCGCCAGCAGATAAAAGTACTGCAACCATTTTCTCCCTACACATCGAGTGTTTTAGCATTAAGAAAATCTCTCGGAAGATATGCTTCCAATCTTATCACAGAATGCATGTAACAATTTCAGATGCAAGTAAAACAAATACGCCCAAAATCAAGAAGATAAAAATTACTACATAAAGCTCAAGCTATCGTGAGCAGAGGATAGAGTTGGAAAAGTTCTACTATACAAGTACCAAAGGAACACAGAAATCTAACTAGTGAATGACGTACAAGATATGTTTCAGACTAATACAATTTAAAACAAATAATTGAATTTATAAAACCATACCCTTCACAATAATTTATCAAATGGTTATAAATTTTTAAAATATATATTGAATAGAAAAATGGCATACCTTCCACAATATGCCGCCCAATGAAGGGCCGTCCATCCACGTTTATCACGAAAGTCTAATGACAAACCAGACCATGAAAACAAGCGAACAGCCCATGTATATTCTAGAATAGCACATAAATGGATTACTCCTTGACCATGAGCATCATATTCTTTAGTTTTAGAGACCTCAACAACTTTCTCCAACAGCCAATCCTTTAGCCTGTTCCTCAAAATTAGTTCAAACAGACTATCCTTTGCCAGCGGTAAGGGAGTTTTGTTCTCTTCAATTGCCTTCATCAAATATGGCCAGCTATTAGATATGTGAGAGGTTCTGTGGGAAAACTTCTTGGCTTCTTTCAGGGCATTCGGGGGCACTTTATTAGATATAATGTTAAGGCTCTTAGATGAGGAGAAAAGCAAATAAGCAAGCCGCATTTGTACTTGGAATTCTTCCCACTTGTTATCTTCTGAAGAAACTACCGTATCACTCAAAACAGGAGCACGATATTCAAAGTTTAGTACTTGGCTGATGGGTTTATGGCCATCAATACTCATAAAAAGGTTTACTATTCTGGGCAAATGTGGAGGTACAAAACAGCGATACACCCCGGTCTGAATAATTTCCGCACGAAGACATACATCACCACAAACACAAAGTAGATCTGACTTTGCAAGATGAAAAAACTCTTTATGTAAGAAGCCAGTGATTAGAATCTGCAAAAGTACTTAATTAGAGGCTGAAATTTATGCTAAGCAGTACACTATGGGGTTTAAAGCAAAGAGGATACCTTTGTTTTTTCGTTTGAAAAAGCCCATGTAGGCGAAATAACAGTTATGTTAAATATTTGCTGAGGAACAGAAGATTGAAGATGATCCATAGCGGGAGAAGCAAATGAATTTTGCGCAGCTGAAAGTGAGGAACCAAGTACTGGGTCTTCCACTGAAGGTTGAGAGTCTGTCATGATCTCGTTTATCCACCTTCCAAAACTATCTTGACTATGTAATCCATTAGTATCCAAAACTGTCTTGTCTTCCTTGGCAATAGAATCCCTTCTCTGGGCATTTGAATTCACTTCACCCCCCACAGTCTCAACATGACTGCCTGGAAGATTGAACGGAATGCTTTCACTCTCTGTGGTTGGATTTGTTAAATTACCAATAGAAGAAATTTCAGCTGATAAACGGCTAGCTCCCTGCAAAGACGAACCGTTTATCCAAATGAGCTGGAACAAAACAACATGCGACCACATACTACAGATCAAAGATATAAAGAATAATAAAATGCATAAGTGTATAAGAAACAATAAATTGTCAATGCGGAAGAACTAGATTAAACGGTCTGTAAAAAAGTAAGAATTATGAGTAACTCTACTTACACCACTATTGAAGCCATTTCCCACGACTTGATTCTGCTGGTCATAGCCTGAAATGTTGTCTGGCTCTGGCACCACAAAATCCCCCACCACAAAGAATTGACAGAGAGAGAGAATAATGGTTAGCATTTTCATCATTCTGAATTCCGCCATTGCAATAACTGTTATCTGATCACTTACTTTCTCTAGAATCATTTGTAACCAGAAGTTCCTCCCATTCAAGTGTATTAATATCATGGAGCCTCTGTTCATGATTATTAACAGTCAACCTGTCACCAAGCTCTGTAGATCATCAAAACCCAAGACTAAGCACACTGTATATCCGTTTTCAAGAAAAATAGAAATAGGAAGTAGCAAACCTTCACTAAACAAAGAAAAGAATCATTAAAATATCAAGTAATAATGGAAAAACGACTGTTATCATGAAAAGTAATTTATTTCTTCTAACATCACCACACTCCAAATTCTGTTATGGTTTCCCGAAATGGGAGCCTATTCCAAAACAAAAAATGAATAACATAAGTCATCATCACCTGGAAGCTCATTTTCACCAGCACAATATGCGTTGTTAGCCCCAGAATCAAGTTCTTCTGATAAAAACCACGGAGCAGATGGGTCAGAGACAGAACTAGAGTTTGAATTCACAGGTGTGACCGGAGAACCCTGAACCTGTATGGTAAGCAACAGCAAGCCCATATAAGGTCAGAAGCTCTCGTTGGTTTCTAAAAAGAATTGGTTCCAAAGACGGGCAAGTTCTCCCTCTTATTTGTGAAGCTATTACCAAGTTCTCACTATGCTTAATCATAAACCCCTAA
The DNA here is from genome assembly GCA_006547085.1 of Malus baccata. Classification (NCBI taxonomy): domain Eukaryota; kingdom Viridiplantae; phylum Streptophyta; class Magnoliopsida; order Rosales; family Rosaceae; genus Malus; species Malus baccata. The sequence continues at coordinate 226,410 of VIEB01000590.1, read as the reverse complement.
ACAGAAAATTGTTCAAAACTAAGAAAATAGTGTGCACTTAGATATTCTAAGACTGCAATAACAGACTATTCATGCCCTAAAAATGAACATAAATTTTGAAGGCGCTTCGTATTGAACTTGAAAAAAAAAAAGAGCTACAAAAAAACCACCTCTTGTGTTTCACGGTAATGAACAAGTACTATATGTTCTAGACTCCTGCAACAAGAAAAAAAACAAGTACCATCAGTAAGACTACTCTATATGAGTCGTCTCATATGAGATACTGGTACTAAGAATAGAATTCACTAATGGATCCATGTAAACTGTAATAATTACATACTTATCAAGTAACCAATAACACCTCCGGACAAAGGTTGGGCTATCTTCACCATGTGCATAGTATACATGAACTCTTTCTTCATTGCCAACCTGAACCATTAAAACAAATGAAAATTTTGGAAATTTGATTAATGAGATTGTGTGCGGTTGAAAAAATACTTGCAATATTTAAAACTGGGCATTGAGCACTAAGAAGCAGCCTTGTCAATAATCAATCCAAATCCCAACTTTATGCAGTTGTTTTAAAAGATTGATATTCAACACTATGCAGGGCCATCTCTTTTATTGAGTTAGACAAGTGTAATTCTCCATGAAATTATAGTTTCCAGCATAGCATACGACAAGAAACAATTTGATGTTATCATGACAATTACGAAAAAACAGAAACACGAGTAGAAATGTTGGGGAAGAACCAGCAATTCACTGAGCTAAGTAAGTCATAAATCTAGTGATGGTACAACTAGCACCATAGGGAAAAAAAAAGGCAAATACAACACTCACTTTCAAATGTTCATGAGCTTCTTTAACTGTCTTCCCATCCTTTTTCTTCTTCCAGTTATGGCCATCTTTCCTGAAGTTTCTAAGCATCTTCCGATCAAACAGTACAATGGTGCCACCTGTAACATTTACAAAAATTACCAAGATTGGGAACATAGCAGTTTCAGGATCTAGATATCTCATGTCAAAGTCATTTTGTGTGTGCAAAATTCATCAAAACTAGAAGGGAAACATGCTTCTCTGTTATCATTGACAGAACTACAACTATAGGAATTATTAATTTATGATACTGATTATTACCTATCTATGCCTAACCTCATATGCAAATCCTTTGTACTTGCAAATGTATTTCATCTCATCATATATACTTAAATGGTGTATTAATTCATCAAAACTCACGAGGAGAGCATTACTCTTGTAAGGAAACTAAAACATAAATATTCTGTAGACGTACTTTTCAAGAGAATATGGAAACGTTACTGCTACCAAAGTTGCATTTTCATCATGAGTAAACAATATAAGGAAAAGTTTGCTGAAATCAGAAGAGGATGATTTAAGTATGGGGAGGGACAATAGTTATACGACACAACATAATCACCTCACTATGTACTGTAACAGATACTTACTTTTGGGCAAGTTCACTGGCTTGACGTGGATGGTGAAATACTTGTGATTGTAAAGTATTGCATGAATTTCATTTGGGCGGAGCCATCTTGATTTGGCTTCTTCCATAATAGTCGGAACATCCAAATCTGTGCATGAAACAATAACCCACAACAAGAAAAATAAGCAAGGGAACTTACATCCTGGTAGTAACATGTGAAATTAAGGAATCTGATCAAGAATTGACTGTCATAATCAGAACTGCCTTATGAACCAACAGACGCACATAGTTACTAAAAGAATTGAACACAGGGAAACAAAGTCTGATCCAACCATCTGAACGTTATGAACTGGATATCTAATCTTTGTCATTTTATCTATTCTTGTCTTTTCCTAGTTCCCAATGAACCGTAAATCTTGTGTATATAAAACTATCACAACTTTGCAAATTGCAAATGTAAAATCTAGTGTGACATGGTTCTTGGGCATTTCTACGCTGGCGACTTCGGCACTAATCATCCTGAGCTTTCATTGTAAAAGTTCATCCAGCAACTTGATTGCTCCCAAACATAATTTACAAAGCACAAACCATAAAGATAAAGCCTTTCTATAGCTTTTGTTTCATTGATCCCCCACAATAAAAACGAGAAAGAAGGCTCTCTTTTTTTCCGACACTTCCTATGCATCTCTCTCTCTCTCTCTCACACACACACACAATTAGCACATAAAAATACTATCTTTATAGCTTTTATTCGTGCAAAATTCGCTTCAGGATTCACTAGATAACACTTTCTGTGTGGAATTCCAAGCTCCAAGCTCTTGCTTTCGCAGAACATGTAAATTACTTTCGAAAAGCGATAATCCAATGAAAAATTCACTTTCTTCAATAACCAAAACCAATCACTTTCCAGTATACACCAAATTACACACACACATACAAACAGAGCAAAATTACAAGTTTTTGACTTAGATCATAAATAAAAAACAGCACAGTCCGTACCTTGCATTGTATGGAATCCATGAATCTCTGAGCCCACGAGCTGATTCTCCATCATCAATAAACCCTCCAAGTAATCCCAAAATTTCCCTCACTCAAAACCTTAAACCCATCAAAACCTAAAACCCAATACAAAAAATTAATCAATAATTTCACAAAATTAACAGAAAACGATCAAAAGCAAAACAAGATCAACCCAAAATTACCCAATTAAAATCCAAGTGAAAGGAAAATGCAGGGAGCGTCCAGCACTGAGCCTCTCTCTCTATGATTGTCAGTTTTTCCGTAAGAAATGAAAAGGCAGCAAATGAAAGGGGCTGACTGATAAACAATTTCTAAAGGTAGGGACTTAAAAGACTTTTGGGCTAATTCGACCAAAAAAAAAAGAAAAAAAATAGGACTTTTTGGGCTAAAAACAAATAAATAAAAATTAAAAGTGGTAAAGGCATACATAATTGTACAAGACAGGTCAAGTGAGCTGCTGTTCAATTCAATGTCGGATAACGATTCTGCGGAGGCGGACATTGGCCGTTCGATGTTGCTACGCCAGTGTTAGAAGACACTCGTTATTTCCACGCGTGGGCTGCTGGTTGGTGAAGACCTTTTCTTTTTTCTTTTTCTCCTTTTTTGCACTTCTTTCTATTGTTAGTGATACGCGTTTGAACAATAACTCATGAATTAAGTCGCTCATGCGTACGTTTCTGACCGTCGATATCCGTGGAGTTTGCAATTTTGTTTTTAACAAACGATATAATTTAACGGAAAAACGGTGAGTTTAGTTATACAATGAGTTAGTAATAATGTAAATCAAATTTTCTTTTAACAAGAATTGAACTTAAAACATCTTACTTAAAAGTGAAAAAGAATAAAATTAGACTATAGTACTAATTATTATGTAGAGTTTGTATATTAACACTTGATATTTGGTTTCAATAGTGCTTTTGTCCAATGAGTATTTACCACGTGTTAAAAGAATGCAGTAACAATCTCATGAACGACGGATTTTTAATGAAACGACGACATGAGAGAATCTCTTTGCATGTTGAGTTTAGCATATTAACGGCTCAAAAAACATCACGCGCGGGGTCAACGCTGGACTTTTTTCTTTATATAGATGCAATCTAATTCGGTGATTTTACTGCCGGATTGCACCGTCCAGGAAGTTATGCTAAATTTCGAATGGTGCCGTTGTGCAGTACATTTGACTGAATCCCGTCTCCCACTTTAGAAATTCGAGTGATGTAATTTTCGTCGTCCCCACTCTCCTATCGACGTTGCAGTATCTGCATGGTTTAGTACCAGGCAGCTTAAGCCCTCGTGAGTCGTGCAGTCGTGGTCAAATGTATGTCACAATTCAAAATAGTAGCACACATTGTAAGCTAGTTATTTTCATTCTATTTATGGTTGACACGCGTGCTAGATTCATTAAATTTCCGTTAGTGCTAGAACTTTCACAATCTTGAAAATATTTTACTCACCACCCTTTGGCCGTAAAACAAGTTTTTCATTTAATCCATTAACTATACAAATTTTAAAATTTAAATTAATCTAATAAAGGTGGTGAGAAACATGCACTCTACTTTGAGAATAATGGCTGCAAATCAAGAGAGCTTATTGGACCAACATGATCTTCTTCGGATTCTTTTGTGATGATCTCGAGAATCCGTAAATTGTATCTGCTTATTGTACATTGTGCGGTCAGTTTTCGTTAGATACTGTTTGTGTTCAATTTTAAATAATAAAATTTAAAATAATTTCTGATCGTATAATATACGATGAACAGACACGATTCACAAATATTCAAAATCTTCATAAAGAGGATTCGGATTCCAACCAATAGAATCGTTTTTCCTGGTCGGTAAAACAAAATAATTAAAAAATAATCAACAACTCTTATAGTGATTAGATGTAGTTAGTGGCTGTCGTTTTCTTTATGTATTTTCAAAACACCCATAAAAGATGGAATCATTTGACATGTATGGACAAATACAAACCACTAGCATCATAAAACACTAGCCTTCATGCACACTCTTGCATGAGGTATTTTTTAAATCACAACGTGCTAAGCGTGATTTATAAGTTTTAAATGTATTTATATGCGTAAATTGACAAAAAAAAAGTTAAATATTTGAAGTAAATGAATAATTTTAGATAATGCTAGAAGAAACCCCTCACAAACTAATAAAATCAGCTGAATTCACGTACTAAAATCGGTTTCTATATAATTTACATTAAGAATAGAGAAAATAATATTTAATAAACAATTGATTGAATCATATTATTGCCAGCTCATTGTAAGGCTAAGCTCACCCCTCACCCTTTAGTGTAGATAATATTGTTTGTTAAAAAAACAATAATTTAACAATTAATTTAATCACATTATTATCCATATACAAAAGAACTTTTTTATAAAGAAAATAATATTTAATAAACAATCATATTATTACTGGCGCTACACGCATTTTAAGATGTTTTGAATACATTATTCATCATTTTCCTTAATTTTTTTATTATATTTTTCTTTCCTCATCACGTGGGCACCACTTTCACTTATCCTTTTAAATTTTTTATTCTTTTTTCTCTTCTCACTTACATTTATATTGTATTTTCCAAATTACCCCTGCATGATTTGGTATATTATATTGCGCTGTTTTTTAATTTTTTTGGTTAACTGGTAATTTCATCCTAATCTTTTGTAAACTGCGTGACCCCAAAAACTTTGTCAGCATGCGTGACCTCAGATTGGGGCTCTCCCTTTCTATTATAATATATATATATATATATATATATGTATATATATTAAGACTTTCGATTCCATACAATGGACCTATCAAATCACTCGCAAAAATCCTATTAATTAATATTAAGAGTGATCACCAAAATATTCTCAGTGTTTATCTTGCAACTCAAATCTCATCTAGTGCCAAAAGGCATCGTTACACAAATCGCACCTCCTCGGGTTTTTTATACAATAATATTTTGAAAGAGCGTTTGAGCTTAATCTCGTCATAGGTAATCATATTAAAGTATTAACGTTGTCATTTGCAAGAGTGGAACTTAAAATTCTATTTACAATCCTCGTTGATTAGACAAAATTAGTTGAGTGATTGAAGGATTAACAGACTTTAACAAAATAAGAAAACCTCTTGTACTAGACTATTTCCTTTTCGATACATCAGCAACGCAAACCCTCCAAACAATTGAGGTCAACCTGTCTAGCAGATTAGTAAAACTAGAGAGAGAACAAGAACTTCCTACATGTAAGAGCATTTCACAGTTTGGAATTGAACCAAATTAGTAACAGTTGAAAGAAAAAAAAAAAAAGCGCAAAAATATTGAGCCATTGTAACCAAACAGACACCATCAAGCACGTAAATCACAATGCTGCAAATGAGATATTCCCTATTTGGCTGCTAGGAAAATTAGAGGAGATTGCACATTCGAAAACGAAAATTGCAAGCATTGTTAGTGCAGTTTATTAAACTAAACATGGCAAATACCAAAGATATATATAACAATATTTGGGAATTTCATATATATTCATTAATCTCCAAAGTGAAGTATATATAGGAGTTACAATTGGTATTAGGGATGGGCAAATGTTATACCCATAACCGTTTATTTATCTAAACGATTACCCATAACCGTAACCGTTTAATTTAAATGGGCGGGTAATCGCGGTTACTCATAACCAATGGGTATTTGGCCATCCCTAATTGGTATTACATATGTACTTCACCATTGTGGGACAATAAACTACTATTTACACTTCAACTAATATATAACTCGCAACACTCCCCCTCAAGTTGGTTCAACGATATCACACATGCCCAACTTATCAAGTGAGTTTGAAAACACACTATTAGACACAACCTTAGTAAGAACATCAACAAGTTGATCTTCAGATCCCACAAACGGAAACATAACAATTTCAGCATCTAATTTTTCCTTAATGAAATGTCGATCAATCTCCACATGTTTTGTTCGATCATGTTGCACTAAATTATGAGCAATCTCAATAGCAGCATTGTTATTACAATGAAGTTTCATAGCACCCTTGAGTTTAAACCCAAGATCTCTCAACAATTTTTTCAACCACAACAACTCACATACACCATGAGACATACCACGAAACTCAGCTTCTGCACTTGACCTAGCCACCACTTTTTGTTTCTTGCTTCTCCAAGTAATTAAATTATCACCCACAAACGTAAAGTATCCAGATGTAGATCACCAATCAGTGATAAAACATACTCAATCTGCATCTGTATACCATTCGACATTCAAATGATCATTCTTGGAGAAAATCAAGTCTTTGCCTTAAGTCATCTTCAAGTACCTCAAAATACGGGTTACTGCATACATATGAGTTTCACTAGGTGAGTGCATAAACTGACTTACCACACTAACTACATAAGCAATATTAGGGCGAGTGTGAGATAAATAAATTAATCTCCCTATAAACCTCTGATACCGTTCCTTATGAGTATGAACTTAATCTGGAAATAAGCCCAGATGATGATTATGCTCAATCGGAGTATCAACAGGTTTGCAATCTAACATACATGTTTCAGCTAACAAATCAAGAAAATACTTCAGTTGAGACAGAAAAATACCATGCTTGGATCGTGCAATCTCGATTCCAAGAAAATACTTCAATTCACCCAATTATTTCATCTCAAATACAGTACTTAGGTACTTTTGAAGGCGTTGTATCTCCTTTTGATCATCACCAGTCACTATCATGTCATCAGCATAAATAATCAATGTAGTTAGCTTAACATTTTGTCCCTTTAGAAATAAAGTATGATATGAATGACTCTGGATATACCTAAACTTCTTCATTGAACTTGTAAACCTCCCGAATCATGCTCTAGGATATTGTTTCAAACTATACGAAGTCTTTCGTAACCTGCATACAACACATTTTCTAGGAGATGTTCCAATACCAGGTGAGAGATCCATATAAACTTCCTCCTTAAGATCACCATGAAGGAAATTATTTTTAACATTAAACTACAACAGAGGCCAATCCTGGTTTGCTGTTAAGGACAGAAGAACACGCATAGTATTAAGTTTGGCAACATGAGCAAAAGTTTCCTGATAGCCCACCCCATAGGTTTGAGTATAACCCTTAGCAACTAATCTGGCATTATACCGGTCAATAGAACCATCTGCTTTGTGCTTAATAGTAAACATTCATCTACATCCAACGACTTTCTTTCCGTTTAGTAAAGGAACCAAATCTCAAGTAGAATTCTTTTCCAAATCTTCCATCTCAACTTTCATGGCATTAACCCACTTAGGGTCAGACAACGCATCTTGCAATTTTGTTGGAATTGATACACTAGATAGTTGACATATGAAAAATGCATATAGTTTAGACAAACAATGAGTAGACACATAATTGTTGATAGGATATTTGGCTTTGGCATGCATATATTGTACTTTATGTTTTCCATGATTAGCTCATGGAGGCAACTAATAAGTAGAAGAATCGTCAAAATTTACATCATGTATGCCACTATCTTGTACCAAATTGTTAGAAGAATCATCACTGGACGAATCATCATCAGACATCTCGTTAGACATATCAGCAGCAAGCAACCGATCATCATAATGTAATTTGTCAGACATACTAACATGCAACTCGCTAGGCACATCTGATCTGTCGTCAGTAGAAATAGTTCCAGGAATGACAGGTGACCGATCACTATCTGTAGCCAACTAATCAGTATCACACAACATAATAGGTTCTGTTCACAACTCTACCGTAACACATCATCTATACCATCTTTTCGAATCTGCATTTCACTCCCCATCTCTCTCTGAAGTAGAGAGTCGGAATAGGGCTTCAGAAAATACGAAACTTCCTCGTGGAATGTGACATCCATGGTAATATAAGTTTTTTGAGTCGGAGGATGATAACACTTATAACTTTTTTTTATTGTTAGCATACCCAATAAGAACACATCAGAGAACACATGCATCAAGTTTACTCCGCTAATGAGAGTAGACATGCACATACGCAATACACCCAAACATTTTCGGAGGAAGCTTTGATACAGAAACAAGAGAAACATGTTTTTGTAGCACATCAAGCAGTGTCTGAAAATCAAGAACCCTACTTGGAACACGATTGATCAAATACATAGCAGCCAAAATAGTATGACCCCACAAATGATTAGGAACACATTTATCCAACATCAATGAGCGAGCAACCTCCATTATTTGACAATTATTCCGTTCGGACACACCATTTTGTTGGGGTATAAACGGAGTAGTCATCTGGTGAATAATACCATGATCACGAAAAAAGCATGTCAAAGTGTGATTCACATATTCTCCTCTGTTATCAGACCTGAAGACCTTAACTTTGGTCTGAAATTGAGTAAACACCATTGTAAAAAATTCTTGAAGAAGTAACGAAACATCACTCTTATTATTCATCAAGAACACTTAAGTTAACCGAGTACAATCATCAATAAAAGTAACAAACCAACGAAATCCATTAGAAGTAATTTTCTCCAGACCCCACACATCAGAATGTATCAAATTAAATGGCAAAGTAGCTTTAGAATCACTTACGAGAAATGAAGCACGATGACTCTTAGCCATGACACATGTTTCACACTTGAACTCTGAATCACTTCAAGTGCGAAACAAATAAGGAAATAGATGCTTTATATAACTGAATGATGGATGTCCCAATCGTCGATGCCACAACCAAATTTAATGTCTGTCATCCACTTTAGCACTTAAAACTTAATGATTATTTGAACTCGAAACAACAATATCCTTCACAGTCAAGATGTACAAACCCCCTATTCCTTTACCACGACCAATTATCTTCTGAGTTTGAATGTCGTGAAAATAACAATACATAGGATAGAAGTGAGCAGAACGATATAAGATATCGAGAAGTTTTCCTACCGACAAAAGATTGCACTTAACATCAGGAACAAGTAAAGCATGGACCCGTGATAAGGTTGGAGTAAAAGAGATAATGCTTTCACCCTTCACAGGGGAATGTGCTCCATTTGCACTAGTAATATACAGATCACAAATATAGTCACATAACTCATCAAATACTCTAGGGTCACTAGTTACATGATCAGTGGCCCCAATATCAATTATTCATTTATTTGTTCCACCAAGATGCATAACAACACTATGATTATATTGAGTCATTGAACAAAATCACGAACAATAAAGGCACAAAAGATACGCAGTGAAATGAAAACAATTTACCAGAACACTGTAGTAATCACTGTTCATGGCACTGTAGCAGAGCACTATTCACGGAATGTAGCAATCATTGTTTACGGCACTGTAGATAATCACTGTTCACAAGCAGACTACTGTTCACGCGCTGTAGCAAATTGCTGTATTGTAAAGCGATACTATTCATTTTATTTTTTATTTTTGTTGTAACGAAGGAAATCATGAAAAATGTGCGCACAAAATTAAAGCACAAAAGTCACCAAGAGCGAACTATTTTGATGTCATATTAAACTAAATATGATAAATACCAAAAATATATATGACAATATTTGAGAACTTCTTATATATTCATTAATATTCAAAGTGAAGTATATATGAGTTACAATTGATATTACATATGTACTTCATCAATATGGAACAATAAACTACTATTTATACTTTAACTAATATATAACTTGCAACACAGTTGTAGTTCCGATGACTATTTTTTCCTTTTATCTTTCCTGCATTTTCTCGTCCGCCAAACAGAGAAGGAACGGGAAACGAGAGAGAGAGAGAGAGAGAGAGAGAGAGAGGTACAAGTTAAAACTGCGAACGTGAAAGGCAGACCAAGGGGAAGATCATGGAGCTAAGATCTGAGACTCTCTGCGTGCGCGCGCGTTGCTGTCGAGTGTCGACCCAATTAAAACGCATGCCAACCCAATAAATACGCATGCCAACCAATTGATCAGATTTTGGGCCACAAAGATCCAACCATCATATTCCAAAATTTAAGGTCCAAACTGGACCAGGCCAAGAATTATCCAACCAAATAAAAGCCCTACTAAGCTCCAAACCTTTATACGTAACCTGAAAAGCAAAAGCTCATCTGGATCCAAAGCAAGTGAATTACCACCCCTTCTTAGATTCTTAATTGGAAAGCAAAAGACGATCAAATTCTCTGCTACTTTTTGCTTCCCTTGCACTCAAAGGAAGAAATAGATTTGAAGCAAAACCAGAAGGTGGTGGGTGAGCGTTACACATCGACAGTGTCCTCCTAACTCTATTTGTTACACTTTCTTTTTCTTTCCTTTTCACTCCCCCAAACCATTAATATTCTAAATTCCATATATTTCATTTCATTCCATTTCCACCTTCACCATCCCACAACACAAAAATAATCAAAGGAAAACATATGGAGAAAAAATGGCTTCTGCTTTTCTCAATGGCAGCTGCAATGCTGCTAGCGATCAATGTTGTGAACGGTCAAGAGGATTCAGCGGTGAAGCCGTTGGTGAAGATAGTGAAGGGCAAGAAGGTGTGCGACAAGGGGTGGGAGTGTAAAGGATGGTCTGTTTATTGTTGTAACCAGACCATTTCTGACTACTTCCAAGCTTACCACTTTGAGGACCTTTTCTCCAAGCGTAACTCGCCGGTGGCTCACGCCGTGGGATTCTGGGACTACCACTCTTTCATCACCGCTGCTGCCGATTACCAGCCTCATGGATTCGGTACCACAGGTGGCAAGCTCCAGGGGATGAAGGAAGTTGCTGCTTTTCTTGGGCATGTTGGCAGCAAAACTACGTGTAAGTTGTAAAACTTTTATTTCTAGGGTGTTTTTGGGTTGATTGATTTGGTTGGACTTTCTTTAGGATCTATTTTTCTCTATACCACAAAAGGAGGGTATCAGGTACCAATCTTCATGATGTGGTACCAAATTCCAATATACTGTATGTGGATTGAGTACTTATTTACAGTATGCTATCAAATATCAACAATCTACCGTATTTGGTACCGAATATTAACCAATATTTGGTACATTGTCGATATATGATGATATCGTTAATATATTGATCAAATATCAACAATCTCAGGTTTTGTAGATTGGTGTGCAGTGCCAAACAATCTTTTCTCATCATTCAAGTATTCAACTAGTACTTGCTTTGAAATGGATTTAATGAGGGTTATGTAAGATTAATTTTGTTAAAAAGCCTCAAATTGCAAATGAGGGAATCATTGGGATTTTGGTGTCATTTACAACGAATTGACACCTTAATTTGATCCCAATTAGCTTCTCAGAACCCAGGAAAAAAGAATATACAAATTCTAGGAATGTTGAGTGCTATTGATTGAAATTATGACTCCAAAATGCTTTCCCTTGCAGTGCTTTTGGGTATAATTGCTTTTGAAGTTTGGAGTTAAAATGATTTTAGCAGTCTTACATATAAAGAAACAATGATGAAGCGGTTTTTTTTTTATAATAAAAAACAATGATGAAGTGTTAATAATTTGTTTGAATTTCAGGTGGCTATGGGGTTGCCACCGGAGGACCAATGGCTTGGGGTCTATGCTACAACAAGGAAATGAGCCCTAGCCAGTTATACTGTGATGACTACTACAAATACACTTACCCCTGCTCTCCTGGTGCTTCATACCATGGCCGTGGTGCCTTGCCACTCTATTGGTATCAACAATCCACCTAATTCCCAGATTTGTCATATTCAGAATTTTGAGTTGTGAGCACTCGAAAATAGTCATCATACATTATTTCCTAATGAAAAGACACGAGGGATCGAAGAATGTATGACAACTATTATGGAGTGTTTATAACAAACATACTGGTTGGCTTCTTCCATAAAATCAGTCATTCCTCGTTCTTACAAATCACAGTTTGACACGTACATAAATTACTTGTCAAAAACACAAAAAGAAAGTTTTCTACACATGTAATTGTGAAACTTGATTGACAGGTGATTTGGAATGCTACTTCTAGAGGAAGGGATCCAAGTATATTTGTTAATAACAATTCCCGACTTTCTAATTTCAAAATTTAGAATTGTCATTGGCACTTCAAAATAGTCTACACACAAACTTTCCTACAAAAAAAAGAAATGAAAAAGATCTAAACGACTATTGTAGAGTGTTAACAACAATTCCGGCGTAACTTTCTACTTTGTGATTTTGTTTCAATATTTTGTTGTAGTTTTCATTTACTTTTGGGCGTTTTTGATCTTAGGAACTACAACTATGGAGAAACAGGTCAAGCCCTAAAGGTGGACTTATTAAACCATCCAGAATACATAGAACAAAATGCAACCCTAGCCTTCCAGGCTGCAATCTGGAGGTGGATGACGCCAGTGAAGAAGAACATCCCTTCAGCCCACGATGTCTTTGTCGGCAAATGGAAGCCAACCAAGAACGACACTTTATCCAAAAGAGTTCCTGGCTTTGGCACCACCATCAATGTGCTCTATGGAGACCAAGTCTGTGGCCAAGGTGACGTTGACTCCATGAACAACATCGTCTCCCATTACCTGTATTACCTTGACAAAATCGGGGTTGGCCGCGAAGAGGCTGGTCCTCATGACGTGCTCAGCTGCGCTGAACAGAAGGCTTTTCAACCTTCATCTTCTTCGTCTTCGTCTTCGTCTTCATCTTCATCTTCTTGAGGTTTTTGTTCAATTTGTTTCGAAACATATGGATTGAAGAGGAAGAAAAATGAAGACAATATATTTTCAACTTTATCTCTGTGTGAAGGTGCAGTACGCATGCATTGCTATTATTTTGTGCAAATTTTGTTATTTGTGGTTTACATGTTAGCCTTATAAGGTTATACAATTAAAACACAATCGAAGGAGTGACTGACCTGATTCCAACGGCGGCCATGGAAGTCAAACACAAAAACAGGCAGGGCACAACAACACCAAGATCTTCTATAAACTTCTAGCCGAATACAACTACTCTATAGGAAGCATTATGTTGTGTGTTATAGGGCTTATAGAGACCGGCGTTTTTATATAGGCTAAAAGCTAGGGTTTCCATCCATAAAGGAAACCTAAACTTACTTTATTAGCCTCCAAGTCAAGTATCATAATCATATTCAATTAAGGATTCCATCAATCCTATTTCAATATAAGACACCTTATATAGAACTGATATCTTTAAGAGATCAAATCACAATTAACATTATTCTCCAATATTACATTCCTATTACATGTAGTAGAACACTTAAAGGTTGATTTATATTGGATAAATCCAACATTCTCCCACTTGGTCTACAAAATGTAATATTCACGTTTATACTTGAGATTGGAGACTAATGTCACTTTAGTGGCCATGTAAGAGTGATTACATCTCGTCCTTAATGCAATTTCTGTCAAATGCATTTCTTAACATGGAACTAACAAGGTTTTAGGGTTGACACAACCTAGAACCTTCATAATCACACATGCTAAGATCCTCATTCACATGAAACACAAATTATGATCAAGAGATGAAACTTTAAATTAAACTTTAAATTAACCACAATGTCTTACTTTATATCATCTCAGGTCCACCTTATTGTAACTCACAAGTTACACTTTATACTTCTTCGAAGCCTTAAATCTGCCAATGCAGATATCCTTTATCTAATGAAGCCACCATAACCTGCAGGTCTGAATACATCTCCAAAACAATCATGCATCACTTTCATTAGATCAATAATAATACAAACAATGTTTGTAGCCAACGAACACAACTGAAAATACCAAATAGGCACATGTCCAAGTAAAATATCCCAAAAACTTCATAAAACAAATTAATTCAACACTTGTGAGCAGGATGAATTAATATGTTTTTGACACTGATCTATGCACCATACCAGTTACTTTCATAGGGATTTCCAACACCTGCGGGCAAGATGGAAATCCTCACAACTGAGGTAGTACATAAACCATGTCATGCCATTTAATATGCAATTTGATAACAACTTGATATCTGATATATATTTCATCAGATAATTGACTAGCACACGAAAAATGTGACTTAATGAATCCAACTGGAGATTAAAATGAATACATGGATTCTATACATACTTTATAGGTCATTTGCAAATGTAAGACATTACTAACCCGAAACTCAAACTCCCACTGATCAACAACATCATTACTTAATTTGCAAATCAATACTTAAATCATACTTTTGAAAATATGCCTTTGGGAATAGCCTTACTTAGTCAATGACTGCATATTACCTCAATGAAAGGTACAACTAAGCATGAAAGCATTCACTGCTGCTTACATAAAAAACGTGCATCCAACAACCATTGTATATGTATTAATAAGTCCACATTTATGCTAAGTCCTTATGAGCCCCAAAACAATATGATCAATCGAGAAATCTAAATGATTGCAAGTAATAGAAAATGTACGCATATACCAAGTATCCATTTGTGCAACTTAAACATATTATAGACATTCAAGTAATACAAATTCATGGAAGATAGAATAACACTTTAATAGATTCATGCAAGGCCACTTAATGCTCACAATTTTAGAATAACACCCACTAAGTTTTCAGAGTTTATACTTGCAAATAAGTTAATGAGTGTGAAGCCCAATTTTCGTTCACTAATTCTCCCACTTGGGCAAACACTCTTTCAAAGATGTACCTAAAAAAAAATTTCTCTATATTTTAGACATAATAAAATAGACATCTCAACCAACATAAAGCTGTCAAAATAGAATTTCAGCAATGAGTTACACTTACTTTAGAATTTATCATAATTAATTTACAAGCTTGATTGCTACCAAAGTTATACTGATCAAAATTGACATACTAATCTTCATAAAATAAAAATATAGAGCCGTTTTGGGTCAAAATAGTAGTCTAAAATCATGTCTCAAAAAGATCAACACAATCTGCCAGTAAAACTGCCTATACGAGCATGAGTTACTAGTAAATTCACCATAATTAAAATACATGGCAAAAAATTACGAAAATTTGCAGACACATATTAGACATCTATATGTTGAACATATCCAATATTCAGGTCATTTGGTGACCATTAGACGTGTCATTCACCGAATTTAAATCAAGACACACAATCTGCCAGAAACAATTATGTGCATCTATCATGAATTTATATATCCATAACAAATTCAATTTCATATCATTTCAATTTCGATGTCCAAAAGAAACTTTAGTAGTCAAATTTCATCCTCTAAACCGACATCATAATTCAAATTGAAAAGATTTACAAGCATAAGACTTAAACAATGCGTACCTTAGCAATCATTGATTAACCTTCATGGGTCCAATACTTTGCATCAACAAGTCTCATAAAGAGATACAAAATACATCATGATGCAACCGATTTCCATGCCTTCAAACCACAACCTTTTATGGGGCTCATTGTGGAAATATTTGTCACTAATGGCATGGAACTTTATCCCAATAAACTTCATGAAACTAAATTAATTTACACCTATAGGCAAGAAAATTAACTAGTTTCTAGTACTAGATTTTATGTCACAAAAGTTCCTTCATGAAAAAACTTCAACACCTGTAGGCAAGATGAAGGTTTTCACAACTTCTGTGAAATAAAACCGATACTATGCCATCTTAATTAAACTAAAAGAAGTAATCCATACATGTAGGCAAGAAGATTATCCATTTTATTCTAATTAAGATGCAAAGTTGACCAAAGTAACTCAAAAACATAGTCTCATCGTCAACTAGGCCATTGCGGCTTGCTTAGTTCAAATGGCATTAATCAACTCTGCCCTGAAACGATACAAGATGTCACATGAATTAATTAATTGTAAGTGACAAAATTATGATAACCTGATTCGAGCTTCAAGTCTAGCCAAGAAATGACACTAATTCCTTCATGACTCCCTTTGACATTAAATTAATCTCAAAAACCTGACAACATACTTGAAAGAGATTAATCACATATAGAACAAGTTTTATTCCACCACAAGAATGTCAATACTTATCATTATGGAGTCAATTACTTAATAGAAACACTTTATGTAATGGGAAAGAACAATACATTCCTTTAATTTAAAAGCTAAATCACTCAAATCATACGGGTTCCTTTCCTTTTATATATTTCTTTCCGTAGTACAAAACTACTAAACATAGAGCATTAAAATCATGCATTAGCTTTGTAAATACCAAATTAAATAAAAGGAACAACCAAAATTATTTTCTTCCATAGAAAACATCTCCAATATATGCTCTACATTAGCCTTGAAAAGTTTCTTTTCTTCTCCCCTTATGGCACATAAAAAATTAAAACCCTGTTTAAATTCTTTAGGCATAGGAAAAACCACAAACAATAATACATGTTTGAAAATTCATGCTTATCAATTTAGTCACATACTTTGAATGAAATACATACCTCATGCCTTCATATGTTCACTACTTCTTTATAAACATATGTATAATCACATGATTAACCAAAAACTATAATGCACCACATTCCAAGCTCACGGCTATGTCTAAAATTGCATCATCCCATACATGCTTGAACCAACACGCCATTTGCTTAATTATGTTGCCAAAAATTTATATTAAATTACCTTCATGTATAAGAAATACATTATATTCATTGACAAGCATGTATAAAGTTGATATGCGGAGAACTTAACATATGCATCCCTGAAACATAACTTTAATATATGTTATCACAAATATATCCAAATAGTATTGATAAATTATAGGATATGATTAATTTCGTCTCCTACAATCAGAAAGATGTCACGACATGGTTGGATTTTGCAGGAACAATATAACACTTCATGAATCCAACATAACCATTCCTTATATAATTTATCATGAAGACCAAAAGGAAAGATCATACTAGAATTTCATAACCGATGTAATACGAACCTCTTCATTGGGCTTGTTCGACTGAGGGATCTTAAGAAATTCTCCAATGCAAGGTTAGAACAAATGTAAATACATATACTTGCTATGCGAACTGTGGATACATAATTGGCTTTAGAAAATTATGTATACTTGCCTGATCAAACAATTGATGGCACTTATGCAATTGTTTCTTGTCACATTAGCGTATCACCCGCAGCAATTCATATAGAATATAATTCATGGAAAACAATATTAGTTCTTATTCAATAAACATATGCCCATTTAGATACGTATTACCAAAATATATAAAAATTGGATCCATATTCATGACATACTTAACCGATACATGGTAATCAATGTATGTACATGCTCTACAATAATTAGCACATCACTCATGCAATTATATCTTTATCTTATTACCAATTTAAGCTTTCAGGGATCAACCCGAATATATATCAACCAAAATACCATAAACCATTATGGAAATTAAAAGTCAATGAAACAAACCATTTTGCTTTGAGGGGCCTCTTCAGTAAGGTCGGAACAAATATAGCATGCTTACAAAAATTGAGATCATCAGTGGCACATGGTAAATCAAAAAACATTAGCATGAAAATTGAAATAGAAACTCTGAAATATTCCATGGTTTTCAATCGTTGTTAATCCAATAAACTGACGCTAATCAAACTTTCTTAGTCATTCCTTTATCAGAACTATTGGTGGTAATCTATTTTGACTAATCAAATTGGCTTTTGTTGATCAAGCAAACACATGTAAAATACAAGTGTCATGATAAAAATTTTACATGTAAACCTTGTATATAATTAGTCTTAGAAATTGCATGCGCATGCAATTTTCCAACACAAGCGATTATTTCCTATTATATTTGGTTGCTGCTTTGTTCAGAGTTGGAATTCTGAACCTGAGCAGGTTGCAAAGAACCTCCAATACGTTGTCCGAGACATTTACCTTATCCAGTAAAAATTCAACCTTTTCCAAACACACTGATTTCCATGAATTTGAGTTATTCATCATAGAACCCTCCCATTTAAAACTTTTAACATTTGGAGCCAAGGAAACTTAACGACTTGCTGCTAGTTAAAAGAATAATAGAGTTCCCACTGTAAAATACTTTAATACTACGCCATACATATATGCTTCTTTACGTACCTATATCATTATAGGATTCCAATTCCTATATGATTTTTAAATTTCATTCTTCAATTCTATAAGAATAGTATATATAAATTTATGCTTCAATTCCATAATTTAATTCATGCTTGATCAAAAGAGCCTCTAAGCACAGTCCAATTTCCAATTGGCAAGCAAAGGCTATGTTGAAACTGATTTAAACAACATGGTGATGTTGCCGAGTATATGTAATAACTTGGATTAAACACATAATATTATATAGTCCAATATTAAACCTAATAGGTTTTAATCATATAACCTGTGGCTCTGATACCAAATGTTAGCCTTATAAGGTTATACAATTAAAACACAATCGAATGAGTGACTGACCTGATTCCAACGGCGACCATGGAAGTCGAACACGAAAACAGACAGGACACGGCAACACCAAGATCTTCTATAAACTCCTAGCCTACTCTATGGGAAGCATTATGTTGTGTGTTCTAGGGCTTATAGGGACCGGTGTTTTTATATAGGCTAGGGTTTCCATGCATAAAGGAAACCTAAACTTACTTTATTAGCCTCCAAGTCAAGTATCATAATCATATTCAATTAATGATTCCATCAATCCTATTTCCAATATAAGACACCTTATATAGGACTGATATCTTTAAGAGATCAAATCACAATTAATATTATTCTCCAATATTACATTCCTATTACATGTAGTAGAACACTTAAAGGTTGATTTATATTGGATAAATCCAACATTACAAGCTCTAAATATTATTATCTGCAACCATGCGATTTTAATTGTACGTGAAAGCATGTTTTAGTTGTATAATGTATATACTCCAAACTCTTCAATCCCATTTTTGGCTAGAACCTTGTTGATATATCTTATCAACACTTAATAGTTCTCATCAAACAAATTTGTTTTTGCTAATTGCTATTGTATAAGATTGGTCTGCAGCCTGGCGTTTTTTTTAAAGACACAAATGATCAAAATAAGCATTTAGATTTTGGTGCGTTGTTAATTTTATCCGAACGTATTTAAAAGTTAAATATCTTAAATTCGATTTCTCATACGTGAGTAATCGATCTTTAGTTCCATCGTGCTTGTGTAATATTGGCCTTAATTGTGCCCAAAGGTATTTAAATACCTACAGGGCGGCTAATGGCATGTAATGGGCTCCATATCGGTGGCTGTAGAGTGTAGAGTGTAGATTGGTCCAGCTTTCTACTTGTCCTCGTTCAGCTTATGTGATCTTATTAGATTAAAAACAAAAATAAGAGAAGTATTAATTTAGGTAGTATTATTTTATGCACCTCTTTTTATATTCCACACATTCTTTATTAATTTCTGTGCTTTGATCATTTTCAATTGGTCCAATCCAACAGTTGGAAACTAAAAATTGGGCGTAGAAAAATTAAAAAAAAATACGTAGATAACCCCATCTTTAATTTATGTGTTTCTTTTTCTCTATCCAAAGGGATTGGTGGATTCAATTTTAAAACTCGATCTGATGTTAGTGAAACATTTTTATCATAATAAGTTCAAAACATTTGGGATTGAAAATTCAAAATTATTGGATTCTCTAAATTATTTTAATTTTCATTCTAATTTTCAGATTCAGAATTTTAGAATTCGATTTTAGAAACATCATTCCAACGTGCACGGTTATACCTGAAATAAATGAAAAAAAGAAGAAGATGAAGTTGCCCAAAATGGGATAAAGCCACTTCCACTTTTGTGGAGGCCAACCGTGTGAATATCCCATACGTAGGAGCTACAGAATATCTGGGAGCGAAAATGAAGCCTACACTCAACGTGTTTAAAATGAAAATAAAAGGCGTCGTGATTTAAAAATATCGTTAAATTTTGACATTCGTATTTATTTACCATATAGATTTAGAAATTTAAGCTTATCAAAGTATAATAAATATGATGATAAGCAACACGATTAATTAAGGATGGTAAGCAAAAATAATTCAGAATGAATGAAACGCACGCTCACCACTTTACTTATGATTATTAGATAAATTTAAATTTTGAAATTTATGTCTATTATCTACACAGATGTTGAAATTTATGTCTATTATCAGCAAAAATATTTCTAAATAGATAAAGTACATTTTTTCTCCCCACATATTTATTATCACCACATGTGGGTGGTGAGCAAATATGCAGTTATTCATTTGAAATATTTTTGATCATCAGTCTCAAACGATGATGATGCTCACTATTATATTTTTGCTCAACACTCGTAAGCGATAATTATAAGATTTTTTTTTTATTAGGAAACTATATGTGAGGAGTAAAAAAATAGATACAGAAAGAAAAGATACGTAAGGAAAAACGTTAGCTAACGATAGGCGGTGAGTATCACCGTCATTGAGGAATATTTCCTCAATAAAATGCCTGAAAATTTTGGCCATATAAAATGTCAGCTGGTTTGTCATAATTCTGAATTTCTGAGTCTCCAGTCACAGAAAGAGAGAGGGAGTACAGGCGCATCAAAGATGGTGGTGGGGCGAGACATAGACGATCTGCCGAAGAACGACGCCAACTACACGGCATTAACGCCGCTGTGGTTTCTGGATAGAGCAGCTCTGGTGCACCCCACCAGAACATCCATGGTCCATGGATCAATTCGCTACACGTGGCAGCAGACTTACCAGCGTTGCCGCCGTTTGGCCTCCGCTCTTGCCAAGCGCTCCATCGGCCTCGGCACCACGGTAATATAACCTTAATTATTCTTAGTTCTGTCATCCATTTTACCTGAGTGCTAAATTTTGGTTTTGTTAATTAATTGTATTTTTTTGTAATATATATTTATATTTCTTGTCGAATTTATGGAAAATATAGGAAATGAAAAGAAATTGTAGAAAGGCGCTATCTTTTTCCTGTTTAATTGGAATTTATGGAAATGAAATTGCAATAGGAAATGTAATATCGATGAATTGTATATTTGGTGAAGCATTTTTCTGCTCAAAAGCTTACGCTAAAAGTAGTGTGCTGCTTGGGCTCGTTTGGTTTATTTATCCAAAAATGGTAGTGTGCTGCTTGGGTTCGTTTGGGACTCTTTATGTAGGAAGCATTTCTGCTCAAAAGTGCTTATGCTAAAAGTGCTTTTGTTATAAACATGTGGAAATTTTGTTAAAGGTCCATGCTTTAAGCACTTGGAATTTGGAAGTGCTTCCTGCTAACCACTTCTCCAGAAAGTGTTTCTACGAACCATAAGCGCTTTTAAGTGTTTCTGCCAGAAGTAGTCATAAGCGCTTTGTATAGGACTTGCTTTTAATTTCATACCGCATACCGCTGATGCCTTTTGTCATTGTATTTAATGGAATTCAATTGGTTTAACCTTGTTTTAGATTAGAATATTCAATGCTGCTGAGAAGAAACTTACAGAGTCCATTTCTCGAACTGCCCACTTTTTGACCAACATCAAGTAGCTTTAGTGACCCAAAAAGGGTCTTTCCAAACAACATTGGTTTTCCTTAGAAAGAAAAGAAAAAAAAGAATCTCCCACTTAGTTATGGAACACAGTTAGAGAACGAAGAAAAACTAGTATTGTCCATCTTTAACTTCAATTAGACAATTCGATGATCCAATAACTTACCTGTGATCCTGTACAAAAAACAACTATTTCTACCCCAGATGCATGCGAAGAACTTTAATATGAAATACAATTGCAGCATGACCCTGGTCATTTCAATGAATTGCCTTAGTAACATCTTCGTTCTCCTCTATAATGCATATCGGTAATAGCTTTCACCAAATTTCTTTTTAATCTTGTCCTTCCTGTTTTATGATCAAATTTTGTTGAGATAATGGCCTTTTTTATATGTTGTCTTGCTTTTTTTGCCCCACTTCATTTGCTGATAATTATGGTCTCTGCACAATGCTTGTTATTGGGGCTTCTTGAAGTTCCTTTTTAGTTGCTTTTATGCTGTATAACTTTGCTTCTACCTAGGTTTATTCACGAAGCATGGAGCATACTTTCTATATAATTTATGCTTTTGCCCTGCTGGAATCTTAACTGGACATCTATTGAAAAGGACGGTGAACTGAGAAAAAAAGCATTTCATTAAAAAAGAGAGTGGATTCTTGAGGTTAAATTGCTCTATAGTAGCTTGACCAACGTGAAAGTGGAACAAGTGCATGCCCCATACACAAAATTGAATATTAGAGTATAAATCTCATATCCGTATGAGGCTTTCAGTCGAACATCTGACTCCGCCTATCGCCTTATTCTGCTTCCATCGTCTCTTTCAAGAAGCCAACTCAATAGCTTCTTTTAGAACCGCTATGCCCTCTGCTGAAACTGAGCTAGTTATTGGGAACAGATGGGGACTACATCAATAGTTATTTTGTGCTTGAAAATTCATAACGGCATCCTAATCATGGACTTATTCGCTTTCAACTAGCATCAGAACATCTTTTGTTTCTTTGGTTACTGGTTTTTCATTTTTAACAGTATTGTAATGCTTGGATTTCTTAGACACCTTACCTATTGTGTTATTCTCTTGCATGGTATCTCACCATCAGCTTCTGTTATATGCTTCTTGTGTTGCGTTGGAGCTTGTTAATTGACATATCACTTCTCTTATATTGAAACAGGTATCGATAATAGCACCAAATGTGCCAGCCCTCTTTGAAGCTCATTATGGAGTTCCAATGGCAGGAGCTGTGTTAAACACTGTAAATGTTCGTCTGAATGCAGCGACTATTGCTTTCCTTCTTGGTCATTCATCATCTGTTGTTGTGATGGTGGATCAAGAATTTTTTCCCTTGGCAGAGGAAGCTTTGAAAATATGGGCAGAGAAAAGCGAAGGCAGTTGCAAGCCTCCACTCTTAGTTGTCATAGGTGATGAAAGCTGTGATCCTATGGCACTAAAAAGTGCTTTGGGAAGAGGCGCCATTGAATATGAGACATTCTTGGAAAGTGGTGACCCTGAGTTTGCTTGGAAACCACCAGAGGATGAGTGGCAGAGCATTGCTCTGGGTTATACTTCTGGCACAACAGCCAGCCCTAAGGGGGTGGTTTTGCATCACCGTGGGGCTTATCTGATGGCTTTGAGTGGTCCTCTTGTATGGGGGATGACTGAAGGAGCTGTATATCTGTGGACTCTACCCATGTTCCATTGCAATGGTTGGTGTTTCACTTGGTCACTTGCAGCTCTTTGTGGGACAAACATATGCCTTCGACAGGTAAAGTGCTTATATCTGTACTTGCAAATGCTGTATGTTTATTCAGCATATTGAGTGAAATTGTTAGCCTCTGATGAATTTGTCATAGTGTTAAAGCTTATATTCGACGTAGTCACAACTGCTTGTTTAAAATATAGAAGGCATCATATGCATGGATTGCTGAATCCTAGTGGTTAGAATGGTGCAATATGAACTTGCTAGTCCCAAGGGTGATAGTGACCCTGATTCCGTGAGTAAACACTAAGACCCCAATGCAATATGCTCCTTGGAGCTTGCAGTTAAAGTAATGTCAAGTTCTTACGTGTGCCATCAGTCTATATGTTTAGCCAACATTTTGCTTTTGAGTTATTTTTCATTTAGTTTTCCCTGGTTGATTCGCTTGGATGCTCATGTCCACACTACCTTTTGTTGCAATTTCATAGGTTACAGCAAAGGCAGTATATTCAGCCATAGCCGAGCATGGCGTGACTCACTTTTGTGCTGCACCCGTGGTACTCAACACTTTGGTCAATGCTTCCCCAGAGGAGACTATCCTTCCTCTCCCACATGTTGTACAGGTGATGACAGCTGGTGCTGCCCCTCCACCTTCTATTCTTTTTGCAATGTCCCAAAAGGGCTTCCGAGTCACGCACACTTATGGTCTGTCAGAAACTTATGGCCCCTCCACAGTATGTGCGTGGAAGCCTGAGTGGGACTCGCTGCCCCCTGTAAAACAAGCGCGGCTTAATGCACGCCAAGGTGTTCGGTACATTGGCTTGGAGGGCGTAGATGTTTTCAACCCTGAGACTATGCAACCAGTTCCAGCTGATGGAGCTACCATGGGGGAGATAATGATGCGGGGAAATCTCGTAATGAAGGGGTATTTAAAGAACCCAAAGGTGAATAATGAAGTTTTCGCCAATGGTTGGTTTCATTCTGGTGATCTGGCAGTGAAGCATCCAGATAACTATATCGAAATCAAAGACAGATCAAAGGACATTATCATCTCCGGAGGTGAGAACATCAGTAGTGTGGAGGTAGAGAACACTCTATATCAACACCCAGCCATATTCGAGGTATCGGTGGTTGCAAGGCCACATGAGAAGTGGGGTGAAACTCCTTGCGCTTTTGTGACATTGAAACCGGGTGTCGATAAGTCTGATGAGAATCGTATGGCAGAAGATATAATGAAGTTCTGCCGGTCCAAGCTACCTGCGTACTGGGTTCCGAGATCCGTGGTATTTGGACCATTGCCAAAGACCGCTACTGGGAAGATACAGAAGCATTTGCTGAGGGCCAAGGCCAAAGAGCTGGGACCTGTCACTTTGAGTAAGTTATAACTGCATTGTGTTGGCCATTGTATAAAAGGCTAATAAAAGCCTGGATCATATTTAGTGCCAAGCTTGTTTCACTTGTTAAGACTCTTCTGTCATTTTTCTTTTGGTAAGAAGTGGATGTATGATTAAGCGAGGAGAAGAGCGAGGGTCCAACTTTCGCTTCCTCGGGATTTAATGATGTGATCTATGTTCTCATATGTGCAGGTTTTTTTGTTAACCATTTGAAAACTGAAAACGTAGTTTGGTAACTACCGGTAACACTCGGTTTTTTAATAAAAAACTGAAAGCTAAATTGAAAACTTAAGGCCCTGTTTGGTATCTAACTTGAGAATCGAACTCTAAATTTTGATTTTTTTCAAAACACATATTTTAAATTCAAAACTTTGTTTGGTATCCAACTTCTCAAAACTAATTCAAAACAGGAAAAATCAAATGTCCAGGCCATAACAATTTCCTGACCACCACATCCCTCCCCTCCCCGGCTATCCCTTTTTGCTATTTACCGACTCTTTCCTCCAAACTCTATCATGTCGGCGATCTCAAATCTGAGATCCAACGACGTCCAAAACCAATAGCTATTTGTTGCCGTCGATTTATCTCGGCCGGAGGAAGAAGGATAGAGGTGTTGGCTATGGTGGATGCAAGTGGAAGGAGATTGAAGAGGCAATACAGAAGGGAGTATCAAGAGAGGTGTAAGAGAGAGAGAAGAGAGAGATGAGAGAGAGAGACGGAAGTGAGTGGGAGAGAGAGAGAGAGGGGGGGAGTGAGTGGAGTGGTAGAGAGAGACAGAGGGGAGTGCGATGAATTCCGGTAAAAAAAAAAAGTCTAAAAACATATTTTTTGTGTTTTCAACAAATAAACTTTGTTTTCAAATATTTTTGAGTTGTGGTTTTGAGAATTATATTCAAATCAAATACCAAACAAAGACTTAAATTTGTAACTCAAAACTTGTTTTTGAGTTAAAAATATTGAATCCAAATTAAATACCAAACAGACCCTAAATGATTATTAACGGGCATTAGAGTGTTTGATTTGTTGTTGCCGTATCCAAGTAATTACCTTTATTGACCAAGTCTTGCGTAAATTCCAGTTTCAAATGTCTTAAGTGATTCAAAAGAAACAACGTAGGAGGATGTGATGATTTGGTAATTATCCAGATTCGTTATGTTATCCAAAAAGTTATCCCAAAGCATTTCAGACGTGCGGGTCTCAAGAAGTATATGATGTGATGGTCAATTTCTTTTGAGGGCGAGTATACGGCTTGACCAACGTGAAAGTGGAACAAGTGCATGTTCCATACACAAAATTGAATATTAAAGTATAAATTTCATATCCATATGAGGCTTTCAGTCGAACATCTAACAAACGTCAGAGTAACCAAGTTAGCTATATCGGTATATTTTCTTTTTTTGGTCAATTAGATCCGTATATTTTCAGCATTCAAGTCTACTCCCTCCAGTTATTAAATAAAAAAGGATAGTTGCTTAGCTACAGGCCCTAGTAAAGTCCATGAAACAGGGACGCTAAGATGTTTCTTACCAATGCCATATGAAAAACATAAAATACATAATATTGTGTTATTGGTACATGATATCACGTTAATGTCTCAAGGGATGTAATTAATTCTATCTATCACGGAATCCAACTCCAAAGGGGTTTTCGACTACTCACTCAAGTGAGCGACTTTCAATTGTTGGTGCCATATATGGAATCGTATCTCATTAGCTAGGGGTCGTTCACTCGCTTGAACCCTAATCACAATTCAAATATCTGTTTTGGTCTTTTACTAACTTTTGCGCTATATGATGTAATATATTAATCCAAACCAACTAATCAATCCATGTTATTTTGAGAAAGCAGCATTCATGATACTAGTACATGATTGTTTACTATGACATTTCGTGTTAATGCTACAATGTTATGACATACTTGTACCAGCATTTCTCCAATTTTGGAGCCAATGGTACAAGATTTTCTGTGATATGCTCAGAATAATGTGGGAATGAGCCAAAGGCATTCATGTCTGAAGGATGGGAGGAATCTCCTTCAGTACTAACTTGCAAAAGTTGTAACTTACAAAGGCAAACCAACTTCCGAACAACTAAGGCTTTGGATCTTGCGGCGCATAACAGTTTACAGGTAGACATGCATTTACGAAAATTTGTAAAAAATTGACAAAGACTAAGGCGTAAAGAGATTTCTCCAAACCAGTAAGCAACCAAAAGAAGATAAGCAGGAGAGGAATTTTCTCAGATTCGTTCATATGGGGATAGCTAGTTGGCAGACCTATCTTTTATGCACTGATTGATTGGTTTTTAAGGATAAGAATGCAATGGTCAATCACTATCCGCACCCATGCTACTGTTTTTATAGCTTAAATCAGCTCAATCTGTCATCCATGCAACCACAGAAGATGATGGTCTCATCCATGCATGGTGAGAATGTAGGGTGTCGCGTGGTTGGGCATGTAAGACAAGTTAATAAGACGTTGTCACGATGACATAAGTATGGATAGATTAATCAAAAAGCACAAAGAATTTGCGTGTGTTTATGAAAAAGTGACTTATATGACACAGGTCAACCGTTATTCTGACGTCTTGTGCCAATAATACAACATCGTGTGAAGATAAACTTATACGGATGATATTAAAACATCTGTACAGACAGGTTGTGGAGTCGAAGAAAACACCCATTGGCCATTGCCTTACTCAAGTTTTTTAATTTCTTTTTGTTAGGGTGTCTATGTTAGTCAACACCCAAAGATGGGGAGGGCTTAGGCGGGCCCATATGTATCCTTCATCATCAAGTTAGGTCATTTTTTAGCGCCTATTATTTTTGGCCACATCTCCAACAGATGATCTTTCTTTCACAAATTGCCATTTATGGTCACATTCCTTGTCTACTCCAACTGCCAAAGCCAACCAACAAATTATACATAATGTATGGGAAATCAATCACACGATTTTCCAGCGAATAATAGATAAGGAAAACAAAGAGTGTTAGAGCTACCAAGATTAAACAAGGAAGAAGATAAGCCAAGCGAGCTAGAGGCCCCAAGCTGCTAGAAATAACCAAATTCATTAATGAAAGAACGGAAATCTTTAACAAATGCCTTTTGAACTTAGTACCTTATTTCGATTAGTTCTCTAGACTTTCAATTTGATTTTTAGCCCCTAAACTTGGCGATGTAATACTTGCTTTTAACCAAATTCACCATTCATGTATATATTTTAGTTTGTTCAAATGTGAAAAACTAACAAAAAATGAGTTATAGTTGACTGTTAAAACAAATTGACGCATTTCAACAAATTAAGAATCCTCAATACTGTTAAAAGTTTTGACTGTACAAAAATAGCAAGAAGATCATAGATAGTTAGAGGAATTTTCCCCAAGAAAGGAACCATAAAAATGGTTAGTGCAGAAAAGGGTTTGTTTGATGAACTCAATGCCTTGCTACAATACAAGAGACCAGCCAGCCATTTGGCTCTAAACTGCGTCATTTGACGTGGTCCAATAAGATAAGACCCCCTAAACCCAAAAAATGAAATAGTACATGTATGTATGTATGTATACAGATGAAATGTAAAACCAGAAAAGCTCTTACTAAAAGCATGGTGACCTCAAATTCATAATTGGTTCTGTTGAAATATTTAGGGTCCCACAGAATATAGACATTGAGTTTATCTGAGAAAATTGTAATGTTCCTTTCTTCTTTGGACCTTTTTGTTCCTTGGTAGTAAAGGGCTTCTGGTGTTAATTCGGATAATATATATTATCATTGGGGAAGGGTTGTATATACAATTGCACAAAGAATTATTTAATTGAATCATTGGCTCTTATTATTGCTTATACGCATGCATGGTGCTTATATCCAATTAATTTGTTCTTATCGGGAAAAAGATTCTTGGATATTGATGATTTAGTATTGATATTGATCCACGATAGGGAAAGGGAGGACTTTGCAGTCTGTGTATTGTACGCTCGTCTCTTTTCGTTTTCGTTTAAGCTTTAGGAATGAACACAATTAATGATATATTACTTATTTGGAATTGATATTGTACTTATTCTCATGCTTTACTTTCACTGAATGCATGAACGTTAAATAATTTCGATTTAACCTGTGTTTACGGCTGTGTGTGGTCTAATGTCGTAGTAGATAGGGTGTTGGGTTTCCAACTATGTGCCCTGGGTTCGAAACTATCCCTCTCCTAAATTATTGTAATAATAGTTTAGAACCCTCTCTCTCCCTTTAATAATAGAAAAAAAAAAAGACCTGCGTTTACTACTACGTGAGAAATAAATAAATATGTAACTTTTACATTTCAATTTGTAATCCAATTTTTGAAAAACCATAAATAACTATGTTGATGATTAGGGGAATAGTTGATCATTTAGGTCATTTTCTACGTAAATGATACTCCCTCATTTCATGTAAGTAAACATGACAAGGAAAAAAAAACCGAGTGCATATATAAGAAAAGAATAAGAATATGAGAATCACTACTCTAGACGAAATTGATAACGGCAAAGTCCTCATGTATCATAGCTATAAGCTCCATATATAGATGCGTATGTATATATATATTTCTTTGTTTATATTGAAAGGGAATTGAAAGAATTAAACCTTGACCTAACTTATGCCAACCTATTTCCTGTTTAATTACCTCAACACTCAGGCTAGGCTAACTAATGGCCGAAGACTTACAGACAGAGACTGAAGAAAGAAATTAATTAAGAAAGCAATTGACTACTGAAAGGTATAAGGTTCTAATTAAGTTGTAACAAAAAAACTGACAAGCGTATTAATAAGCTCACCCTCTTTTTATTTATGGCCCTATCTCTTATGGTAAATTCTCAAACCCACAGAATAATTTTCAGTTTACCTGTCACATATTACATCCTAGTTAGTGATTATGCACAAATATTCGCTATCTATTTAAATATTGGATATGGTTAACAAAGCATGCAGACAAACAAAAATTTGCTACCGTTTGTTTATATTGGGTGTGGAAAATCCCTTGACGTTAATGCATTTTGAGTTCAACATGCATTAACATTCATATATTCCCAACGATTTTGTGTGTCTTGACTGTAGTATAGTTCAATGGACAAATATATAAAGAAAGAAGTAGTTTGGACGGGTTAACAATCTATAGTACGTTGTGTACACTGTTTTCATGTCGGTGTGTACATCGAGTATTTTAAGTTAGTGCATGGTATGGTACTAAACTACCACTCCCTATAGATAACTTGCATATACATACGTATAATGTTGCTGTTGGGTTAAGTCGAAGCATATCAAGCCATTACCATACAAACTCACAAGAACAAAATAAAGAACGAAAGAAGAAGAGACAAATGGTTTTGTTTCATCGCTGGTAGAAACTCGAAATCGCATAGGCACGGGATTGACTTTCTTTTAGGTCTCGTGCAGTCTGCGCAAGCAAAAGTCACGAGAGCAAATAAAAAAATTTCTGCTCCTATTCCTTTTTGTGAAATAATTATGGAGGTGGATTGTCTGCCCTTTCATTTTCATACTATTTCTATGCCCTCCTGTGATGTGTGGTTACGGTTAAACTATGTCAATATTTTATATTAATTTTTTTATAGAAATAATAAAACAAAAAGTAATAGGAATATAAAATGTTGACGTGACTTAACCGTGACTACACAAACAAGAAGGATGACAAGAGTATGAAAATGGGAGGGCAGACAATCCACCTCCAATAATTATAACTTAAATGGACTAAACACTGCATTGTTAAGACAGAAAAGCTTCCAAGACACAAATTCTTTGTCCCTTTTAATCATTTATCCTAATTATTTTTCCCCAGAAAAATCTAAAAATCGCACTGGTATATAAATTTTTCGTATTTGTTTCTGTGTTGATAAATTATACAGAGTCAAATAACTAAACCAAGATTATAAAGACCATGTGTCCTTCAATTTGGCAACAAGTCTGGGATTTATCTGGTTCTGTTGAAAAATTGCATAACCGTTCTCCACATTCCCTGTTAAATATTTAGTTTGTTCTTTTCTCAAATTAACTGTAGTAGCAAATTAAAGAAAAAGAAAGTAGATTTTATGTCTTAAATATTTATGGTAAATATTCTTGAATTATTTTATGTCTCCTCCTTTCCCATTTTGCTTCATGGTTCTCAGGTTATGGCTCATACACTTTTTTAACTATACCTCCTTACCCTAAGTCTCCATCCTGTGCAACTGCGTGTTGCACTGAATCACTGACAGACTCATCCCTTCACTTGCTCTCTCTCTCTCTCTTCTTTTTTTTTTTTCTAGAAACCCGATAACCAGAACGTTGAAGTTCTGCAGGGTGAGGGTGCCAATCCACGTTAGGGTTCAGGACTTGATCGGACGGCTGACATTGCAGGAGAAGATCGGGCTGTTGGTGAACAATGCCATTTCTGTGCCTAGGCTTGGAATTCAGGGGTACGAGTGGTGGTCTGAGGCGCTTCATGGTGTGTCCAACGTGGGGCCTGGAACCAAGTTCGGTACCTTTCTTGGGGCTACTAGCTTCCCTCAAGTCATCACCACCGCTGCTTCCTTCAATGAGTCGCTCTGGGAGGAAATCGGACGGGTGAGGATTCTTCTTCTTTTTCTTTTGTTTATTTTTCTCATCGGTATGAAATTTAGAATAGAAAATATAAGAGGAGGCAAGTTCTTTTCTTTTTTTTTTAAATATACTTTCCATCAATCATGTGATCAAAATTGTCATATATATATATATATATATATATATATATCTGTTTAATACTAAATTAATAATGTAAACTAGTAATCGTGTAAAGTGATACATATTTTATGCTACCGAACATTATATAATCAGATACAAACGATTAACTAACATCCGATTTTGATTAATTATGTGACAAATATAACATGATAAATTTCTGTGGACGAAATGTTTTGTAATTTGTTTTAAATAATTAACATTTTAAGTGAAGGGAGAGAGAGGTGCAATTTGCATGGATACATGGTTACATGTAACATAGTGTTACATGCATTGAAAATTCCGCGAGCTACCTAAATTTAACATCCCTTTATGATTTGGATAATATTGGTGGCAAATGATAATGACAAACGACTAGCAAAGCTAGATTTAGCCTTAAAAACCATGATGATTCCATGAACAAACAACAAAAACGATATTTTCGGCAGCTAATTATTGTGGTTGTTGCTCTTGTTTATTTTTCTTTTATGATTGAAATTCTCCACTGTCCACACAGACTTTTCACGTATATAGTTGAATTATATATATCAGATGCCCATTATAACATGCTTCCATTAAATATAGGTTATACTATTGTCACACTTAATTTTTAATTACGAGTCGCATTAGCCATGTTAACTTATACTAATTTAATTAGTAGCCGACGATGGGCAGACCCAATGTTTAAAGTATCAATACATGTGAAAATATCAATATGTAAATTTATGAAAATAGTGATAGATAGATAGAATCGATGAATAGACCTTCGACATAAATTTTGGAAATTTGCAATTGGGTGGGATATCAACTCATTCAAATTTAGTTGAAATTAGAGAAAAATTTCTCAAATTTTTTTTTTTCAAAAGTTCGAAATCTACAATGAATTCTGCCAAAATTTATGTAGTGAATTAGGAAATATCATTGATAATCATTGATTTTCCTATATCTCGTCGATATAGGGTGAAGTTTGCATTTCACACCCCCCCTCCCCTCCATATCGATCTTTGATTTTTCGGATAGTTTGATAGAAATATCAACAATTTCGTAGATATTTTAAACATTGGGCAAACCTGAGTTTAATAAAGTTATTGGTGATCTCCCATTCTGCACCTAAGTTCAAATATCTCTCTCTATTATTATAATAAATTCAATCTAGAATGTCCTTGGTATAGAAAAACAGAAAAGAGACACAGATGGGTGCAAAGTATTGATGAGTTCAACTTGGCAGGGTGCCATCACTAATTTGGTGAATTTACTCTCACCACCCCCTTTGGAGACCCATCTGAGCTTCTAAAATTGTTACCTTGGATTATGGTATAACCAGACACCCATTATTACATGTGATAAATATTGGACCATTTTCTTATAAGGTAATGTTATCTACACACCAATTTTTACTTCACACTTTCTCTCAATTTTCAACTGTCCAATCAAATGAATTGAAAAATATCAATTGTCAAAAATTAACAAAGATGTGTGGGAGATAAAAATAGGTGTGTGAATAACAATTTTCTTATTCTAATGGCAAAACAGAAAATAAATTAATAAAGTTCATTTATCAATCAATAGTTCCCTAATTGAAAACCTACTCACTTTCTTTTATTAGAAAAAGTGAAGGGAAATTATTATGCGGTCATATAATTTTTATTTTATTTTATTGGACAGGTTGTGTCTGATGAAGCAAGGGCAATGTACAACGGGGGTGCGGCTGGACTGACATTTTGGAGCCCAAATGTGAACATATTTCGTGACCCGAGGTGGGGAAGGGGGCAAGAGACTCCTGGGGAAGACCCTATCTTGGCTGCCAAGTATGGTGCTAGGTATGTCAAGGGCCTCCAAGGTGATGGTGCTGGGAATCACCTTAAGGTTGCTGCATGCTGCAAACATTACACCGCCTATGATCTCGATAATTGGAACGGTGTCGATCGGTTCCACTTCAACGCTAGGGTAACAAAATCTTAACCTAACTAGCTAGTCATCATTATGTATGTTCAAGTATATTTGCATGCGTAACGTGTTATGTTGTCAAATTGTCAATGGAGACCTAATAATGTTTCAATTCTCGAATTGACAGTCTGACCTCGTAACATATTAGATTGTCAGACAAAATAGCATTTTTGTATATGCAGAGGTAAATAATATTTCGTGTGAAATGTGCAGGTTAGCAAGCAGGACTTGGAAGACACATATAACGTGCCCTTTAGAGCCTGTGTGGTGGATGGGAATGTCGCTAGTGTTATGTGCTCTTACAACCAGGTCAATGGAAAACCTACTTGTGCTGACCCTGAACTCCTCAAAGGCACAATCCGTGGTCAATGGAAACTCAATGGGTGAGTCCCATTGATTTGAATTATCACTTGAATTGCTTATGTATTATTTTCTTAATTTGTATTTGTAGCCTCTAATTAATTACTGATTAAGCGTTTGGTTTATGTGTCCAAAAAAGGTATATTGTCTCGGATTGTGATTCAGTTGGTGTTTATTATGATAACCAACATTACACCAAAACACCAGAAGAAGCAGCTGCATACGCAATTAAAGCAGGTCGTTAGCGGTTTAACCATTCTATATGAGTTTAATGTTATCTGGTGCGTCTCAAAAGAGGAAGTTAAGAAAATCTAAGCCCAATTTTGTAATAAGCAGGTTTGGATTTGGATTGTGGGCCATTCCTTGGCATCCACACAGAGGCGGCAGTGAGGATTGGACAGGTAAACGAGATCGACATTAACTATGCGTTGGCTAACACAATCACGGTCCAAATGAGATTGGGAATGTTTGATGGCGAACCGTCAGCTCAACGATATGGAAACCTAGGCCTAGCAGATGTGTGCAAACCATCCAGCAATGAGCTAGCCCTTGAAGCTGCCAGACAAGGCATTGTTCTGCTTGAAAACCGTGGGAATTCGCTACCCCTCTCAACCATGCGCCACCGTACTGTGGCTGTAATCGGGCCCAATTCTGATGTTACAGAAACAATGATTGGAAATTATGCAGGTAAGTCTACTAAAAATGTAAAATTGTGCATATATATTTTGTCGCTCTAGTCTAATTTTCTTGGCAAAGATTTAAAATTTAATCCATTGGATATTTTTTGTAATTTTATATAGGTATTGCATGTGGTTACACTACACCACTACAAGGAATTGCGAGGTACACAAGGACCATACACCAAGCTGGGTGCACAGATGTTCATTGCAATGGAAATCAACTAATTGGTGCTGCTGAGGTTGCAGCTAGACAAGCTGATGCAACCGTCTTAGTAATAGGCCTTGACCAATCAATTGAAGCAGAGTTCAGAGACCGGACCGACCTCCTCTTGCCTGGACACCAACAAGAGCTGGTGTCCAGGGTGGCTAGGGCTTCTAGGGGGCCGACCATTCTGGTCATAATGTCAGGCGGCCCTATTGATGTGACGTTTGCAAAGAATGACCCTCGCATTGGAGCGATTATTTGGGTTGGGTATCCAGGCCAGGCTGGAGGAACTGCCATTGCTGATGTTCTATTTGGCACTACAAACCCAAGTAATACTTGAACTAATGAGAAACTTATGTTTATGACCGACACGCTGTCACGTGATACTTATTAATTATGTTTTGTTTCTTTAGGTGGAAAGCTCCCTATGACATGGTACCCTCAAAATTATGTGGCCAACCTGCCAATGACAGACATGGCCATGAGAGCAAACCCAGCAAGAGGGTATCCTGGTAGGACCTATAGGTTCTACAAGGGCCCAGTTGTCTTCCCATTTGGGCTGGGCCTAAGCTACACCAGATTCTCGCACTCCCTAGCCCAGGGGCCTACATTAGTCTCGGTCCCATTCACCAGCCTCGTCGCCTCCAAAAACACAACCATGCTAGGCAACCACGACATCCGAGTGAGCCACACAAATTGTGACTCACTCTCACTCGACGTCCACGTTGACATAAAAAACACCGGAACCATGGATGGGACCCACACTCTATTGGTGTTCGCGACCCCGCCGGCAGGAAAATGGGCCCCCAACAAGCAGCTGGTGGGATTTCACAAGGTCCATATCGTGGCCGGATCGGAGAGACGAGTCAGGGTTGGCGTCCACGTGTGCAAGCACCTCAGCGTCGTTGACAAATTGGGGATCCGGAGAATCCCATTGGGCCAACACAAACTGGAAATTGGTGACCTGCAGCATCATGTTTCTGTTGAAGCAAATTTAGGAGAGATTAAGTTTTAATTAGGAGCTATCAAAAAAATTGATAGTCACACCCAAAAAATATTATCTGCGATTAGTAATCAATTAGTAATTAGTCCTCTTCCGTTTCGAAGTGAAAGAATAGGAAGGAAAAAGGAAAGTTCAACTGTAAGAGTAAAGGAAAGACGATCCAAAGATAATATATGGATTGATGAGGCGGAAGGTTTTTAATAAAAAATTGTTCATACTTTATTTTATCTTTTTAATTTCTAATGGATTTTCGTGCCAAAAGAAGAGAATCCGTTGAAGAAACAAGCTGAAAATCCACCAGCTGGTAAACATATGCTCCATTAGCAATCGCAACTTCTCTCCGTGACTTTTCCTTCGCCGCCGATCCTAATTCCGATTGGGGTCGGTGGCAGCCCTTTCTTCTTCCTTTTTCTTTCCTTTTTGTTTTCCCCTGCTTTTCTTCTTGCATGTTGCATAACCTTCTCACCGCTGACTATCACTAAGCTCTTCATCCTCCCAGATCCACTCATCTAACTCTCACATCCTTTCATCCATTCACTCATTTACATGTCTTTCTTCCGGATTCCACCGATTCCATCTCTCTTCAGACCTTTCACCAATTTTGACCGCGAACCGTTGCGGTCCCCAACTGAGAAGATGTGTAGAGTTCCGGTGTTCGCACCGGCTCGGGTGGCCACACCACCTTCTTCTCTCTGTCTGCCGTTTCTGGCAGTGACGCTTGTGGTAATCCCACAAGCTTCTTTGCTTTGGTGGTCTTGTTTGACGAGATGCTGTTGTTTGGAAGCCGGAATCCATCTTCTTTCCACCTCTGAGATGATGGTTCCTGGTAATAGTTGGTGGTGGCGGTTCGAGATCGTCGGGGGTGCTGCTGCGGCGGTGATTCCGACGGAACAGCTGGAAGAAAAGCTTTCAGGTTTAGGTTTCTGTCTTTTATTGTGGGCCAAACTTTGTTTTGGGCTTTGGGCTTGTGAGGTCCATACTTTTGTTTATGTGGATATTGTAGTTGGACCTCTAGCTTTGTAAAATGTTTGTTTTGTTAATGTAGTAATATTTGACCCAAAAAAAAAAAAAATCCACCATCCAGTGAAAACAAGTTTGATTTGCATCTCGCTAATTAGTACTGGTTTGGTATTGTGATGTTTTTATAAAAAATTGGTATAAAAAAAAAATTGAGCTTAAAAAGGTGTTTGGTAAACACTTAAAAACAGCTTATTTTTACAGTTTTAAATAAAAAAACATGAAAACGTGAAGCAGCAAAATGAGTTTATTCTCACGGTACAGCAGAATCAGTTTTTTTTCAAAGCACAACAATATCAAACTAGCCCTTAATATCCCTACTAAGCCTCCACAATTAACTTGATTAATTTTGAAGAAAAACAATGCTGGGAGGGTGACGAAGGCTTTTCAAAATACTCAGTTGCTGCAATGTTCGAGTTTTAACACCCAACAAAACTCAACTACCTCACCTCCAGTATTACGGTGAACCACTAAATTAATCACACAACGACCAAATATGCCTATGACCACGAGACCAGACAATACATATTGAGTATACGAAGTTATTAAGACACAGAATAAAACTATAATACAAAAGTAACACACAACTTATTGTTGGAAATTATATATTATAATATTAATTTATAATATTTAATTTGTGTGTGAATGAAAAATAAGAGTGAAGTGTTATATTTGAATTCAAATTCATGAGTTGCATCTGTTCGTTTGAATTTTTGACAACATTCACAATGTTTCCAAAAGAGTGGCTTGAGTCTACCACCTGGCTAATGAAAAAGAGTAGAGTTTTCTCCAATGCCTTTTATTCATTGTCAGTCAATTCTAAGCTGTGTATTGAGAATATAGAATATATAAAGTTCGATAGAGTCTGAAGATTGAAGTACTTCGACTTCGGATTATAGATTGTTGAATCCTGGGAATATAGACTCGTATCGAACTACAAGCACAAGAGTAGAGACGAAATTCTGTCTTTTGGACATTGCATTTATCCAAGTCTCAATCTCCAAGTTTATCAGTTTTTCTTACTTTCTTTATAGTTGTTTATATTAATCTCATACATAATTGATGCTGTGATTTTCTTTATGATTATTTTCGGAATTCTTTTATATTTCTCATATTTTTTAATATTGCTCCAACACTTATTACCCAGCAAATATCCTCGTATCGATGGCTCGCAATGGGAGTAGGATTATCTCTCTTCCTATTCTCATTCCCTTCCCTCCCCTCCTCTCACACTTTGTTTTTTGTCTTATTGTCTTTATAAAAAAATCAATATAAGATATTAACGTGATTTAACCGTAATTATTCAAGTAGGAGGGAAGGAAAAGGGAGATGGATTAGGAGGGGAGAGAATATCAACTCCCATCAAAGCAAATCGTACCATGGGCGCGGCCTGAAACCATCCGAAGTTTTTCGATGTTTTCCCCCTTAATTCACAATCGTTTCGCTTTTAGTTAGTTTTACTGGTACTCAATATCTCTCATTTGTTTTCCCAGTCTACCAAGTTTTGCGATGTTTCCACCGTTAATTCACAATCGCTTAGTTTGAAGTTAGTTTTATTGGTGCTTTACTTTCTCATTCTATCGATTTTTTTATTGTTTGGTAATGGCAAGTTTGTGCAACTTGGCTTATTTAGGAGTTAATAGTTCTTCAACTCTTAATTATCACTTATTCATTTCCCAAAAATATTGTTAGACCCTAACAACTTATTCCTTGTTCTTAGCCGAGTAAATTCTTTTTAATTAGGGAGGAGATCGAGTTGTTTTGAATTTAAGACGTCTTCTAAGATTGAAATATGATAAC
Organism: Malus baccata; assembly: GCA_006547085.1. Classification (NCBI taxonomy): domain Eukaryota; kingdom Viridiplantae; phylum Streptophyta; class Magnoliopsida; order Rosales; family Rosaceae; genus Malus; species Malus baccata. Next base: position 187,746 of record VIEB01000590.1, on the reverse strand, counting down.
ACTGAAAAATAGGAAGCTGGTCTTCAATAATTGTATGGAAAAATATAGAGTTATTTTTGTGATAGCCTGTCCCGAAATATTTATTTTCGACGGCGTGAAATTACTTATATACCTTTGGACGTTAGAGTGTGTTGTGTGTATTGTGTACTTAGATTTTGATCCATCCATTATTTTCCTAAGTTTTTAGAACTAAGGGAACTAAAAAGGACTTAGTTTTGTTTGGTTTGTGACCAACTAGGACCACACACACAAACACCCATACATTTTCTCTCTCTCTCTCTCTCCCGTTGACTCTCTCTCTCTTCCCTCTCGGATTTCTTATATCTTCCGTACAAGTCGTACGGACAACCTTGAAGTTTCACTTCCCGTCACGGATTGAGCTCATAGTTACCATCATCATCTTCATCTCATCGTCACAAACTCAACCATACCCTTTTCTGGTCTTGAAACCTTCGAAACCCGAGAACCCGAGATACTCAGTTTTGGTGCATTGTTCATGCACACGTAAATGTGAAGTTTTTAGAAGATTTTAAGCCTTTAGGAAGCTTCAGAACGTCCTCACGAAACTCGAAGAAGAAAAACGAGTTGTTTTGGACGTCGGGAAGTTGAGTTTGGCGAGTTTGAAATTTAGCCGGAATTATCGTGCTTTCTCCGACGAGATTCCGTGATTTTTGAAGCTTGAAATTGGTAAGTTTGTGTTCTTCTAGTCCTAAGCTTCATTTTGGTTTTCATGAAATTTGGTTGAAAAATGGAAGAGAAATGAAGGTTTATACATTTTCCAGTTTTCCGACGACGACGGCGACCGGCAAGGTTCACCGGAGAAAAAAAGAAGAATATTCCATCAGAGTTGACGAAATATTCCTAACGGCGTTAGGTTAGTTTTAACGGAATATTCTAATTTTTAGCGGAATATTCCCTAACAGTGGTTAAGGATTCAGTTAGGGTTGGCCGCGCGTGGGGTTGCGTCTGACCGTGCCTTGGCAGGCATGTGGTGGTGCGTGGGACGTCGGAAATTTTTTCTAAAAATATGGGGACGTTCATGAGGTTGTGTAGATCACGTTGGTATATTTAAACACCTCATTTGAGCAATTTATGAGAAGTTATTAACTAGTTTTGTCTATGTGCTTTAAATTAACGTTTTTATAGTTGTTTCGCATATATGGGAGACTTATCCTGAGGACGAGCACAGTCAAGGGTGACTCAGGTTCTACGACCCTTCGACATACCAGTGAGTGGGCTTTTGGTTTTCAGTATATATTTATATACTTGATATTTTCCCAGAAAATGTGTTTAAATGAAAGTATGCTTTGAAATACCATGCATATAAATTTATATTCAGCATATGAATTAGTATATGATGCATAATATGAATTGGTGTTGTGGACACTTAGGTAAGTACCAGGTGAGTTATGTTTTGTTATATGAGATACTGATAATGTGAGACGTGATTGAGAGCTCATAAACCTGCACCTCGGGTGATTGTGATTTAGCCAGATATATGATATAGGCCTGTTTATAATGTCACCTCCCGCACCATGTGCTCACATTGGATCCAATTTAGGTGTACAGTCTTGTCGTACAGACCATTATAGGTGGTTCCAACTCGTAGGTGACTAGCGATTTATCGCATAACTATCATGAGAGCGTAGCATTGAGCATAACTACATTACACCCAATCTTGTCGTACAGACCTTTACAGTGGTTCCGACTTGTGTGCAGTGTAGTGCCGTATAGGTCACTTGCAGTAACTCCGGCTAGATTGACTAATGAGCTATGAATTCAGCCGTACAGACCTCTACAGGGGTTCCGGCTAATATGTTATTTTCCATTAATTTATTTTCACCTGAGTTACTTATTTTGTTTTATATTGTGGCATGGCATACTTATGAATATGGATATGTGAAGCATGAATTGAAATATATATATATATATATATATATTTATATTCCATTTCTGGGAAAGTTATACATGTTTTACGGTGAGGGGTTAGAGCATTTGATAAATGAAATGGTTTTGAAAAGCTTTACTTTTGCCCACTCACACTTTTTGTTTTGCGCCCCTCCATCTTTTAGATAAGCTTGTTCGTTTGTGGCTTACGAGGATTGATTGGAGGTTATGACAGACTATCATAAATGTAGGGCATCTTTGTGTGTCGTTTAATTAGTACTTATTTCCTTGACTGAACTTAGGTTACTTATGCTCTGATTGTGTATTCACACATATTCTAGCGCTTGTCTTAGCTAGTACTCTTAGGCCTCGTTTAGCATCGGATAGTACTAATAATACGGAGTACGGTGTTTGGTGTCCGTTTGTATTAAATAGCCACTGGATAAAACAATATGGTCCCACCAATTTAATACAGTCCATACCTGCTTAGTTATTGACCAAAAAAAAAATCCTCCCCTATCAGTTGGTATAATTAGTCGGGCGTCCACTTTTCTTCAACCCTCTATTCTCCAGCACACTGTGAACTCCTTATCAACCATAACCTAGGTACTGCCGCTCTTTCTCCCTCCCTCCATCCCAACCGCTAGCAGAGGCTCCGGTGATAGAGTATCCCAAGAAGGAAGAACAGCCAGTCGAAACCCAGGACTCTATAAGAGATTTCATATCAATTTCTTTATTTTCTCCAATTTTTTGCTTTTGGGTTTTCAATTATGGTGAAATCTTCACAAACAAGGTTCAAAACAACCTCTTCTGAGAATTATTCTATCAATTTCTTTTCCTTTTTATTCATTTTCTAATACGCAAAGGTCTGTGGGTTGGCCTTCTCTCTCCTCAAATCTTCACGTTCATCTCTCTCTTCATCCAAAGCTTTCATCTTCATGTCAATGCCACATCCCACCATTAAGAAATTCAAAACTTAAAATCTTTTCCATTTTTTCAATTTCAACTCTCTCAAATCTCGTATTCGAATCCGCGGTTCATGGACTTCAATCTGGTCCCCGACCATTGGGGCTTCGATGTCCGATCGTGGCTGGAGGCGTTCGCCGCCGAGTACTCGCTGCTGGAGGAGCTTCGGCTAAAGAGGATGACGGTGACTGATGAGAGTCTGGAGATGTTGGGTGTTTGTTTTGGTGGGTTCAAAGCTCTTTCGTTTGTTAGCTATGATGGGTTCAGCACTGATGGAAATTGTTTTTCACAAAAATAATAATGCTACGATTTATCTAGTACAATACCAAACATAGTATTAAATAGTCAGTCTTTAGTCCAATATTACACCAAACGCCCGACTAATTTAATTAGTACTATCCGGTGACTATTTATCATATCCGACTGAAATAGTCAGTACAGTCCAAGCTGCCAAACGAGGCCTTATGAGTTGGTTTTCATTTATTCGTATTCTCTATTATCATTATTGCTTCTGCACTATGCACATGGCTACGTCACCCTCACGTGACGGCCAGCATGCCTTGATTCGGGTCGGGGTGTGTCAATTTTCACCCTATCTTAACCATTGGAAATGTTGCTTTGCAGGCTACAAAGTTGAACCAATATAAATCTCCATGTTTTTGTTAGTTGTTTGATTTGCTTGCTTACTATCATTTATTTCACTCAGAAACTTGTAGACTTTTTAGCCAAAATGGTAATTGAGATTGGTCATTAAGATTAACATAACACCTCATTTTGGTCCCTAACAATGAAAATTCATAGAAGTAGTTCATGAGTTTGTCCATTGTAAACCATTTTGGTTATTCAGTAGAAAATCTATCAATATAATTGTTAGGTGGAAGGGTTGGTTTGAAAAAGAAAAAAAAAAAAAAACCCTTAGAGATGTGATCACATGACAACTGAACGAAACTAATGATAGATGTTTCATAAAATGATCAAAATGATTTATGGTGGATAAACTCAAAGACCACTTCTATCAATTAGGTCAATATCAAAAGTTTTTGACATAAAAGCCGAACCTTGCACACATGGCATAGCCGCATTAAGGCCTAACCTCCCATCGGACCCCTCCCCTCAACATGCTCTCATGTATTTCATTTTTAAGGGCCTATTTGATTAAAAAAAAAATCTTGTTGATAAAATAACTATTTTGTTTTTAATTTTTGAATTTATTTTTTATAAATTAAATGGTTTATGATGAGTGAGATACTTGAAACTCAAAGATTTATTTAACATATATGAATGATTAAATGATTTTCAGTTCAAATAATTTTTTGTACAAATAATCTTCAAATGAAAATTAAAAAATAGAACGATTTTGATTATGAAAGTTATACAATATATACGTAATTCGTGAGATATGTGCATTCTCTATGAATGTGCAAGTATTATTCTTATTCTTATACGTTGGTTTTATTTCTGATTTTTCATTTAAAAAACAAAACAAAATAAAATTCTCCCATGTCTTTCTCCTGCTAGACTAGTAGAATTTTTTTCCTTCTTTTTTTCCTTCCTCTTCCCTACCTTCTTATTTGAATGGTTACGGTTAAGTCACGTCAATATTTTATATAAACTTTTTATAAAAAAAGAAAGATAAAAAAAAAATAATAAATAAACTGAAAAATGATAGAAAGAAGAAGGAAGAGAATCTTAATCCTTACTCCCTTTCTTATTTCATCGCTGCAAGAGTGCGACAATGGCATGTCAAATCCATATAAGAAAACAACCAACAAAAATTGCAGTGGTTGTCGGTACGTAAAGTAGATAAATTGCACGTGTACAAATGTACTGTTTGTGTTTGAATGGACCATCCGATGGCTTTGATGGACCACCCGATGGCCTCCTCTCCTCCTAGTCCAATAGAATTTGAGAATTTGAGAATTTGAGACTTTGCTCACATTCGATTAACCTCAGCCTCAACTACGCTATCTTATACGGTTTATTAGGGAGATTTAGTTCCCATTCTTTTATCTATTTCCCATATAAATCAAACTTTTATATTGGGTTTGGTTTGAACATACTTTCTTTTTATTTCTTTTTTCTGCACAGAATTATTTACATGAAATCGTTGATAGATACATTATGAAAATCACTTAATCGTGCATAATTAGAATCACTCGGCAATACGTCATGAGAAATAAAAAGAAAAAAGGAGATATGCATTTCTCAAATCAAAATTAAATACTAAAATACAAGACAGAGAAATAAATACAAATACATTCTTATCTTACCTCTCACTCAACCCTCATTCATCGTCTCTCTCTTTCTTTTTATCCTTTGGTTCCCTTTTGCATATCTCACCTTGCTCTTGCACAAGGTAATGCCAAGATCCCTTTTATCTTTCTCTTATAGTTTCTTTTATCGTTTTGGTCTTTATATAAATATATATATATATATATATGTATATATTACTAAGATTACAAACCTACTCCTACCCCATTTCAATACTTCTGCTATTTGCAGCTGCATTGTTCTTGTTAGCAACCTCTCTCTCTCTCTCTCTCTCTCTCTCTCTCTCTTTCTCTATTTTCATGTCTTAATTCTCAAATTTTATGCCAAATTTCTTCTATAATCCCTTTGATTTTCATTGTTAATTAGCTCATAATTATGTTCCCATGATAGATTAGAATCCATGATCGTGCAGGAGAGCCAAAGATGGAGGATTGCAACAGAGGCCAAGACTATTTCTCTGCCCAAGACCATGAGGTAACCTGCTCCTTATTCTCTCTCTTATTCGTAATTCCAACTTATTATTTGCTAAATTATTGAGTTTAATTAGACGAATTAAAGGGAAAAAAAAATACAAAAATTCAAATTACCGTAGACTATTTCCATGGTGTCGGTTCTAGTGTGTAAAAACTAAGAACTTTGGTGGTCGTATCTGCAATCGGTACTGCATGGGTCACTTGATACGCTCAACATCCACTTTATTTCAAATAAAGTTGGTGGCAGTGTTTTTATTTATTAATTACTATTTTACTAGCGTATAAGTTTCTTCTATCCTACGTTATGTATAGATTTTCTCTACCCAACATATAATTTGAACTAATATATTGAGGTTGGTGGGTGAGAAGACGTCTATTCTTTCTAAATTATGTTTAGAGGATTATCCTAAACCAACAAAACTTCTCGCTTTATGAGGATCAGGAGAAAAACGATTTTCTTTATTTTAATATTTTATTATTTTATTTACTTTAATATTTTATTCTCGTATACTAAATGATTTTCTCCTTTGGTATTTTAATTAATCAAATGGAATTTTAATAGATTGGAAAATTTGACCATAAGGGTCTTTTGCTTTATATACATGACATCTTGACTATATATCTTTTTACACCAAAAAAAATATTTTTCTTACTATAGGGAAAAATAATTATGCTACCATAAATAGTTTCTTTAATTGCTTCCATTTTCTTGTCAAGACACGACAAATAAGCAATGCCAAAATACGAAACTCACTTGTTTGTGTCAGTTTAAAAACAAAATACAACAAAATAGCAAGATTTGAATTTAAAACATCTTTTTAATGTCAAAAAGGTGAATAATACTTTCTTTTTATAAGAAAAAACTTTGATAATTCTCTAATTTTATCTGTAAAATTACATCCTCTTTGTGCCAAAAGGCATACACTGTAATCTGTTGAGGAAATTTTATATGTGAGATTTAAAAAAATGTAATTTTCTTAGCTTATTGTGGAGGTATCAAATGGGTCGGTTTGGCATGGCTCGACCCATTTAAAGTCACTCTGGGCCGTGCTTGGGGTCAAAACTCACTTAATAAATGGATTGTGCTTGGGTCGACCTACTTAATAAAATATTAAGCCCAGTTCAGCCCACAGTCCTAGCCCATTAAGACCTGGGCCGTGCAGAGCTTGGTCACTAATTGGACCGACTTCAGCAAAACAAACTTTAGTTATTTTACAATTAAAAAATATATATTTGAACTTGTTATTAAGCTAAATATCACTAATTCTGTGTGTTACTAACCTTAAAATGTATGTTTGTAATTAAAAATAATAAAAATGAGGTCTTTAATAATAGGCCAGGGTCGCAGTTTGTGCTTGGGTTATGACGGGCCCAACAAATTATGGGCCTGTCGACCCATTGAAATTAAATCTTAATCCCGGCTCCACCACTTCTTACGAATCGTGATGTGCCGTATCTTAATTAAATAGGCTTATTTAAGTGGATTGTGTTTGTGCCTTTCGTGTACCGGCCCGCTAGGTTGAGACCTCTAATTGTTGGGCCCAAAAAAGCAATTTATATTTGGGTGGGTGGGACTCATTACATTTAGGATACTAGTAAGTAACGGCTATTATTTTGACACGGCAGGAATATATACCTTTCCCATTCGAAATGTCGGGAGCAGCTGAAGTGCTTGCAACTTAAAACCATGAACATTAATGTAGACTTTCCTTGTTAAAATACATACACGTGTCGTATTGATTATTTCACAGCAATTTTTAGAGAAAAATACAAATTACACAATGTTCAAAACTTACAACTTGGATGTTTCCATGTTTAAATATGTAAATTATATATTTTTATTGTTGTATCAATGGCGTATTGTATTCTAATTTTTATAAATGTTTCGTATCGTTGTGTCGTATTGTATCTTATGACATCACGGTATTCATATCCGGGCTTCATAACCATTGTATATATTCATCTTTGTTCTCAATTACAATATTCCGGTTTATGAAATGCATTGGAATTTTGAATGGCTAAATTGAGACTGTCAAGAAGTTAGTCATGCAAATTCAGACGTCCAAGACTTAGTGCATTTTATACATTTGTGTATCGTAGAATTTTCGTTTTTAACGACTCACCAAATTGGTCAAAAACCTTTAAATACTGTTTAGGAATACCTACCAAATGTCTCACCAATCAGTATTGACAATTCTGTTTGTTTTTTTTTTGGTTTTAATTACAGGCAACATCTGCCAAATATGGAGGACTTGCGCCAAAGAAGAAGCCTTTGATTTCAAAGGTAAATCGATTACAGATTACGACTTCAAAAAATTCAGTGAGTTCTGTTTTTTTCTGTTATATTTCATTGAACCCATCGAACAAAACCCTAATTTGTGTGTGTGCGTGCGTGCATGCATGCAGGATCATGAACGTGCCTTCTTTGATTCAGCAGATTGGGCACTATGCAAGGTATTATAAACCCCTGCAAAAAAAAATAATGAAACTTAACCTCTTCTCTCTTACTCTCTATCTTTTTACTTTTTGCTCATTCAATTCTATGAATAAAATAAAATAAAAATTCAATTCATGGATGTGTAACAGCAAGGTGCAGGGGTAAATACCAAATCAACAGCAGCAGTGGAGACCTTACGACCAAAACTCCAGGTATAGAATTATAACTACACATAAGTGCATTACTTTCGGGAACGCGACAATTTTTATTGTCAATTTCGTTGAAGTTTAGAAAATTCTAACGAGTCCATCACCTCGAAAACCATATATATTGATATTTCAGTGGGCCAAAATAACAGGTAATTCCTAACAAAATGTCAATGTCTGATTCAGAAGTTTATACAATTTTCTTGTGTTTTTCATTACAATAATGTAATTAACTAGGTTTGTATTGATAATAAAACCAAATTTACGTGACAATATTGCAGAGAACACCACACCAGCAGCTACCCCCAAGACGACCTGCTTGTACATCTGGTCATGAATGATATACAGCCTCCCGTAAGTTCAAATGCGATTAGTCATCTTCGTAGTATGTTATACTAATCTTCATTTAATGTTTTGTTATTCTTTGGTTTATGATGTTGCAGGGAGCATGGATTCGTCGAGGGCTCAAAGTAGTTTGTTGTTTGAGATGATTAATGTTGATTACCAAGCTATATATATATAATTAAGCATTGAAATTGGCTGAATGTAATAATTGTCACGTAGCTTTTATAATAAGAGTACGTAGTTCTTCTCTCTAAAGTTTGGCATTCTCTATTAATTTCGTGGTTAGTATTGTGATTCCAACTTGAGTTGATTCCCTAACCAAAACTGGTATTTTATGACAACGACTTCTTTTAGATAACAGTTGCCTCAACCGCTAGGGCATACAAAAGGTTTGATCCATGCATGTCCTAAAAAAATTGGCGAAGAAGTTACAAATATCCTTACGCCATTACCTCTCTGCCAATCAACTGTCAAGTTGGTCCACTTTTTGCTTACACGGATGCTAGATTGATGAGAATAGATTAATAGATGTATGCCATATGAACAACAAATAATAACTTTCCTCATAAAATTTTAAATTTTTAGATATATTCAGAGAAAGAGATGAAAATTGGCTTTCGACATCAATTGAGCGTCCATGTAAGCAAAAACTAGTTGAAATGAGCTCCTAACTAGAATAAACTTTCATAGTTTGGCAGATAGAGGACCGTGGTGTAACAATTTGTAATTTGAATGCCCTCATATTTGTATAGCATAAGGACCAAATTGTTCTGTAAATCAAATAGGTGCAAAATATAATTTACCCTTCTAAAGTGCAATATTCTTTGGTTACAAGAAAGCCATATTTTCACCCTTAAAAAAAAGAGAAAACTGATGTAAAATGGAAACATCAATTTTCCACATTTGAAAGAGAAAAACTGTGCCCCACCCACTTACAACAGTACATTCTGTGAATAGTAACTCATTGCCAATTCGCCACAAGTCTCACTACCAATCTATATATATTGCTTCTCTTACGGTATTGCTTAGGCTGTGAACTAAACCTTGAACTCTTAATTTTCTCTCCAACGGAACACCATCTTTACTTGTAGTGCAAGTTAGGCAATTGCATAACGCTAGCTCATGCAAATTTTTAGGTTTGATTTTTGACAGTCCAAGAAAAAGTCCTCAGCAAGTGGAAGTTGGTGACTTGCACTCCAACTGCTCTCTCCCTTCTAGTCGTCGGCATTTCTCCAAATTTTTTACCTATTTTAGAGCAAACCCATCAATCGGTTTTCACTTCTCCCGATTAAAATCCACCAACATCTACTTTTACCGCATTTTCCCATCCACAAAAGTTACTTAAGTTTTATGTTTGCTCAAGGTGACAATCAATGCATGTATATGAGAGAATTTTGTAAAATCACAGCCTGAAATAAGATTTATGTTTCATCTAGTCAAGAAAGTAGGTAGGCAAGGTTGTTATATGTTTCTTCCATTATATTGCTAGGGTCGTTAACACTGCATCGGTATAAATTTCGATTTAGCTCCAATAATAGCTATATTTTTCTTCCAAGGTAGTTGCTCTAGTTTGCAAGCTTCTGTCATGGCATTAACGATGAACCAACTCTCAGTTTTAGCTGCAGCTTTCATCTGCATCTCTCTTTTCTGCTGCAGAACAGGTATATATGTTACAAAGAAACATATATTCCTACTTATTGTTCCTTTCCAATAAAATATTAAATGGAACTTTTTTTGTGCAAAAATATTACAGGGATGGCTGATGATTATACACCTGAAAGAGGTTATGAACCAGAAAAAGGCACTGAACTCGAGGATCCAACTCAAATTGTAGCCAAAGCCTTGCTGTGTTTCAATGATAAATATGTAAGTCACACCTTATTAATATGTCAGATACGCACTGTCTATGTGTAATGTGTCAGATACTGTTGTTGCTCACAAAATATACAAACACGTTATAGATCCATTTTTAACAATATTGATGCACACCGTCACTTAATTATTAGAGTAAATGTCATGCACAAAAAGTTTTCCGAGTGTTTACGTGTGACACTAGGAAAAAAAGTTCATAGAAACGTTAGAAATTGTAATTTGTTGACGTAAACACAATTGTCATGGAAATATATGTAATGGCTTCGAGAAACGTTCAGGTTTACAGCAGCTGTGAAGAGTCTTACAGATTGAATGAGGGTGGACATCTGAAGGTACCTGCAGAAAAAACTGATGAATACTGCAATGGTCCTTGCTTGACGGAGACAAACCTTGTGCTCGATTGTCTTGAAAACATCATGACCAACTTCCTGTTTTACAACAAGGCCACGATTCAAGACGTTCGAGACACAATTCATGCCGGATGTGGCCATGGCGAAGAAAGAGGTAACCTTTGATTTGTACCTAGTCATGGTGGGGTGAAGAGATTATATTTTGTTTTGGTTAAGTAAATGTCAGTTGTTACTTGTATAATCTGTCATTAAAATGCAATTTGTGCAGGTAAATTCGATGTCGCTGAGCACTTCAGAGCTGAAGGAAGCAATGCATACAAGGCTGCAAACCAGATTCTAATTGGGATAGTGTTGATGATTGTGGCCACTGGATTACTGTTCTAACTTCCAATATGTATGATGCCATAAGTAATTAATTCCCATAACCCTATAGCATAATAATGTTACCATATATATAGCATAATAATGTTACCATATATATTCAGGACATATATTATATAAAATTTCAAGAGACTTATAGCTCAAGTAGTTAAGAGTGTTTTTTTTTTTTTTTTAATTTTCTGTATTAAAAATTATATGTTAACCAGTCTTATATTTTGTAGTTATGTTACAAAATAGACGAATGAACAACAAAATCACTTTTTGTGATGTTATTAAAATTATTGTGTCCGAGAACCGAATTATTTAAATTACGTGTGACCCTTGAAGGGATTGTGCATACACGACACCACGCTTTACCTAAATACTCATTATTTTGTGAGTCGGTCGAATAGTCCATGGGATATGACTAACACAAGAATTTCACCCCAACTATCCATATGACTGGAGAGATTTTTCAGTGTAACCAGAATACAGGATGATACATCACGTGTTACTATAAAAATAGTGAGATATGTGTATTAAAAAGTTATTAACTTAAAAAATAAAATATTTTGTTGTGACATATGTTCTTATCAACATTGTGATTGTGTAAATCCTAAGTAGAGATAAAATAGAAATCCTTTGAGATCTAGAAGAGGTATCCTTTGGGATCTAGAAGATCTTTCTTAATATACTTTGTATTATTTGGAGAGCAAGTTTATCTCTTCCTTATTACTATAAATAAAGGCACAAAAACTGGAATTAAAAAAACACAATTCCTCAAGCCTATCCTCCAATCTCTTTCTCTCTATACCGCACCCCTCAATTAAATATAGACTACAACACGTTATCAGCACGCTCTTCACGCTATGTTGTAGAGAATTTATTCGTCTTCAATCAGGGGAGTATTACGTTTCAATTATTTTTAATTGATTAAATTTCAACTTTATTGAATTCATATACTTTTATTGATTCAATTTATTTATTTTCTTGAACGTGATACAAGCTTTTGGAGATGGAAAGCCAAAATTGAAGAAATAATTTTTTGCAGCAAACCAGTTCATCCATATCATTACCCAATCAGGTTCTTCCAAAACAACGATTTTTATCTTGATAGTTTTGCAACCCTGATAGCATGAACATTCACCATAATGCATGACCCAACATTACGTTTTTCGAATTTTTGATTCTACATAAATTGTGTATGCATTATATTCATAATTATTGAATTATGTGAATTTGATATTTGTCATGAATTGCATCAAATATATGTACATGCATTAAATTATTGAATTGAATATGAATATAATTGAATTTCATAATCTGAAAGAGAAAAAAAAAGAAAAAAAAAAGAAAAAAAAAGGAAATTGAAAACGCCATTTGGGTTCTTCGAACCTATGACCCCGAGCAAAATGGAGCATCAAGCTCCTTGAAACCCGACGCCTATGGCGTCCAACCCAGAAAACCCAACTCGCCTGCAGCGAGACCACGACCTTGCCGTGCAATTTTCTAACTAAATCTGACATGGTGTCATGATTTTTGATCCAATATATTTGAAATTCCTAAAGAATTTCATCGAATTTGGGTGAAATTCCAGTTTGAATTTCATAGGTTTCATTTTCCCCCGATGTCAAGGTACTCCCTCCGTCCTTGAGAATTTGCTCATCGTAACCCATGACCATGCACCTAGAAATTTCTTCCAAAACATTGCCGCTTATAGCGGCGGTGCCGACTTTCGTCCTTGGTGATAGCACCCAACTTCGGCTAAGGTGTTCTTGGCTGAAACCCTAAGCCCAATACTTGGGCTGACCTTCTAGGCTTGCAGAGAAAAAAAAAGTTTTTTTTTCCCTAAAACGGGCTCGCATGATGCGGCCCAATACCTGGGCTCAGCCCAACCTCAGCCCGTACGGCTATGGTGTCCTAGCATTGTGTGCCGCACTATATCCTAGCTTTGTTGGAGTATCTGTGTTCCCCCGTGTCGAGTTACACACGATCAGCCTCAATCTGGGCCTCTCTTTGGGCTCAACTCTCTTGTAGCCGGTTTGCTGCTATGGGCCTACAACCCACTATCAGTTTTGGGGCCTGATCCACTCGAGCCTATCCTAGCCCATTCATAGGCCTAGACCGCACGACTCCTATTTACACAGCCCACACGTGGGCTTTGGTCCAAGTTTTTGGGCCCCGAGTTTAATTGCCTAATTATTTTTAGGTCCAATTGGTTTTATATTTTTTCACCCACATTTTAAATTTGGCCCGAAGTCCAAATAATTAATTCCATTATAATTATAGACTTGAAGATCTATTTGCATATTTTCTTGTTGCATATTTTTGTATATATTGTGTTTGTTTTCAAGTATTATGAACTTGAAGTTCATACTTCCGAACCCGAAGCTTCGGAAAAGTGCCTTAGAAACTTGAAGTTTCTTAACCCACAACACTCATGTTGAGACCCGAAGTCATCTATGCTTAAATCCGTTTAAACCAAACCATGTCTTAGAATCTAAATGTTCTAATGTTGATGTTTATAGACATTTTATTTCCTAAAACACGAATCACATTCTTGTTTCTGTCATTCAGCGTATTGTCGAACCTTAACAAGTTCGATTTCACTGATTTGGAAGTTTCGAATAAGAAACTACTTTATATGGATACAAGACGTGACACCCCGCTTGACTACGACTAGTTGCGAAATCATTGTAGCCAATTATGGTGTGGAAGAGCTGAATAAGCCTCCACCATGATCTTTATTTGAAGACTTATGCCTAAAGCATATTAAATGGAAGTACCTCACTGCTGAGGACTCCATGGCTCTTTGACTCGCTATGGACTATTTCAAATCATGCAAACATGAATTCTTGCCTCTGCTGGAAGCTCTTGACAGTCTTCCCAATACTTTTCCCCATTTCAGGCAACTTCTTGGGCCCAAAAACCAAAGCCTCCACGCCGGCTATAACCATAAGCTCCGGCATCCCCAGACCAAACAGAGCGTTACACGTCATACCCTCTGGGCTCTCTTGGTTCTCGTTCTGCTTTTGCTCAGAACCAAAGCACTGCCATTGACCGAGGTTTTGCTGAAGGACAAAGAGGTGGTGCCATTGCTGGACAAAAAGGTGGATTGGGATGATTGGAAAGGGAGAAAAAGTGGGGATCTTGGAACAGACAGAGTAAAAGATGATATCTCCATGAATTTGATTTTTGTTAATTACTTTATCTGATTTTTGGCTTTTGGGTTTTTGAAGGTTTTGCAGATTCACGGCAGAGATGAAAAATTGAGAGATAACCAACATAACTTTTCGTGTCGATTCCCACAGACGGCGCCAAATGTTGATGCACAAAACCGGAGGTCTTGGAACAACGTAAATTCGACCGTGAATTTGCAAGAAATGTAAATAACACAAGATTTATCGTGGTTCACCCCAAGGTTTGGGCTACGTCCACACTGATTATGTATTTATCTGATAGAGAGAGAGCTCTGAGAGTGAGAGCTTTGAGAGGGAGTGAGATGGCCTAGGAATTGGTCTTTCCCAATTGTGAGGGTGAGAGGTCCTTTTATAGAATAAGGACTCCTCACTTATTACATATTTGCCCTTCCCTTTATCACATAATTACATTTAAGTCCCCCGAGTATTTGTACGAGATATAAATACGAGGCTCTAAATATGGTATAAACATAACCAATCATTTCAATGCTATCATAACATTGCCTATATCCATAACGTTGATTATCTAGGTGTGAAAGGACCTAAGGTAATATTTTCCTATCAATTAAGAGACAAAGAAGACAAAGCTACAAAAAAAAAAAAAAAAAAAAAAAAAAAAGCATTAAAACCCATTCGTTCAACATCATTTTCAGTTTTCCATGTCACCCCGGGATAGTCAGGATGCAGTTTTAGCCTTTTAGGACCAAAGTTAAAGACTCTAGGTAAAAATACAGAATTTTCTACAAAATTTTCAATCATTCACGACGTTAACTAGTACCTCCCTACAATATGCAAATATCATATATGCTTTCAATTGACATTCTAATGTTCTTGAACGAAGAAAAATTGAAGACTAACCAACGAAAAACCAAATCCCCTTTTGATTCAAAACCCAACCCTAAAATTAATCTCAAATCTATAAGTAAATTTAACTAAAACAAGTCATAAATCATAGTTCTTACCATATTAGCACTTTGAAATTTAGAAGCTAGGAGCTGGAAAGCTTGGAATGAAGAGGAAAAGAGGCCGAATGGGAGAGAAAGAGAGCGTCTGGAACTGGAAGAGTGCAGGAGACAGATGAATAAACTTGAGAAAGAGAACACAAAGTCTTAGTCCACGGAATAGAAGAAAGAAAATAAAGGGTTATTTTATGTAGCCATGTTATGATGTGGTTGAGTCCATACTAAATGTATGGACTCAATGAAAATATTTAAATAACCAATTAGAATTTAACATTTAATAAAGGTATGCGGTTTCGAAGGGCTGAAACCAAAACCAAACCGTTTTTCCCTATTTGGTTCGGTTTCAAACCGAAACCGTTTTGAAACCGCAAAACCAAACAGTTCGGTTCGGTTTGATTTGGTTCGTGTTTCGGTTGCGGTTTTCGGTTTCAAGTGCCCACCCCTAATCACTGTCTCAATCCTTTTCATCTCATGAGATTAAATCTGGATTACTCCCGAGACCTAAAGTTTCTTGGTCCAGTATCCTAGTTTGGATGAGATATGGAATTGGAATGAAATTATCATAGATGATGTTTCATTTATATGATAACTACCGACATAAATGAAAAACGACGATAACGAACTGCGTTCCGTTGATTAATATTGATGTAGAACTAATTGGTCAACTAGAAGAATCAATTGATGACGAATAAGATAAATGAAATAGTGCGATATGACGCTTTGTGGTGCAATGCTTCTCTCATACGCCATGTGATTGATTGTAGCATTACAAATGTGGTTGTAGTATCTCTAGGATCATGACACGAACCTACATGGAGTTTCCAAATGACTTACATGTACTGATTCAAATAGTTCTATACCACAAGAACACCCTCTTGGTTCTAATAAAGCCTTCACTTTACGGATGCAGAACTATCTGGGTGGATGTAGTATACTCGTCTAAGTGAATATTTGATCAGTTAGGGATATATGCTCATGCGTGTACAAAATCCGAAATTGCTAGAGTTGAGAATACTGACTCGCACCTAAAGTCGGACTATAAGATGAATGATCTTGGGAGAACTCGACATTACCTCGACCTGAAGTTCCGAGCTAGTTCTGATGGTATTCTGGTCCACCACTCGAACTAGACCCAGAATGTGTTATGTACGAGTATACCTTGATCGTCTGTACGCTAGATGCAAGTAAGACCTTTATGGAGGGTATAGAGCATAAGGTTCCATATTGGAACGTGAGGCAACCATATCCAAGTACCATTGGTGTTTGTTGTACTTAGCTCAATGCACTAGAATCAGACATCTTATGTGCTGATAATATTTTGGCATAAAGCAGCACTGCGCCTAACACGCCACCACCAAATTTGGTGTTAAAGATGTTTTTTCGTTACTACGGATTTGGGCTTATCTATCCCTATGCATCTCAGAATAGATCACACCCTCTTGATCTTCAGAATGATGCCTACCTTGTAGAATTTGCTGAATCAAACCATCTGTCTAACCGCACAAGGTACATTCCCAAATGGTTATGTCTTTACCATTAAGGAACACCTTAATATCTTGGAGGTCGACCAAATAGACCTTTGTTGTGAAACCTTTGAATCGTTCCAAGACTTATTGTATCTCATCACGTGAGAGATATGGTCGATAACTCTTGTTGAGCATATTCAAAATCCTTGTGTTTTTCATCTATCGTTAAGTCTCAATAATGATTCATGAAGACAACGACGTATGTATCGACCAAATTATGATACATCCAACAAGTCAACACCAAGCATATTGTGTCTACATCAACATGAGCATCAGAAGATTGAAGTCAAGCAGTCTGATCCCAGACAACTTTGCTGACCTCTACACGACGTCACTGCCAAAGTCTACCTTTCAAAAGCTTTTCCAAGGAATTGATATGCGTAACTTTCTCATTTGCGATGCTTGTGGTTTCATTTGGAAGTTTTGTCAAACTCAGGGAGAGTATCTAGAAGTATACTCATATGACCTTAATGTACTATTTTTCCTACGATTAGAAGCATTTTTCTCACTGGATTTTTACTGCCTAACTAGGTTTTGATGAGGCACCCATCCTGGGTTTGTCATACCCTTGTGTACGTCATACTTGCGTCCCGAAGACGTATAGTTTTGACTTAATACAATTCTCCTTAGCCTATGAGTTTTTGTCCCACCTTGGGTTTGTGAGTTTTACTACCCATGCATTCTTCTGTTTGTTTTGAGATTAGCATTCGTTACTTGTGACGACTAGACGAGACAACTTCATCAACTATTTCTACATTTGCCTAAAGATCTGATGCGCCATCTACTTGAGTATCTGCACACTCAATTAGAAATGTTATGACATATGTTCTTATCAATATTATGATTATATAAATCCTAAATAGAGATAAATTAGAAATCACAATAAAAAATTTCTCCGGTCGGTTCACGAAATTCCGTAGTCAGCATTGCACGCAACGAAAACTATACGGTAACCTCACCATGTCGACATAAAAAATTTAAAAAAAAAAATTAAAAAGACCTTTCTTCACACAAAACGACCGAGTTTTGACTTTACTCGCACGCTCAGAACATCGTTCCGCTTCCGTTCCCTCCCTGAAGCTCTGCGCGCGATACCGCTTGTCCAACTGGCATTCGTCGCCGGAGAAGATGAAGATCAGCATCAATTCGATGGCTCGGCGAGTCGAGGTCGATAATCGCTATCCTCTCCGATTTTACTTCCGAATCGCCGATAATCTTCTCAGACAGGTTCTCTTTTGATTTTCCTCTCTCTTCTTTCGATTCTCTTTCGCTGTCATTGTAATCGAGTTTAGAGTAATTAGGGTTTAATTTGATTGTGAAATGCTAATTACCTACTTAGGACTTTATTAGGGTGCCAAAATTTATGCTTTGATTGAAATTAGCTGTTTAAGGGTTTTTTATTAGCTCTAAGACTCCCAAATCACCCTAAAAATTGAGTCTGTATTCTTCAAATTGAAGCTGAGTTCTGTATGAAATTTGGAAACAGTAGGTTTTGTGATTACAAAAAATTTGTTTAATCCTAACTAATTAGGAATTTACGATCTAATATGGCAATGCTATGTGTTAACCTAGTCATTTGATGAGCATCCTGCAGCTAATGTGTGTTTAAAATTTTCAGTTTTTTGTTTTTGTTTTATAAATGTACTCTTCATATGCTCAGGCTAGTATTTACCGGGAGGAGAAAAACATCCTAGATTTGTACGTCATACTAATACGATTCTCAAGGTACGTAAAGAGCGTCATTGTGATCCCATTTCGTGGGATTGAATAGTATGCAGAATAATTTAGATTTGTAACCTTATTGTTAAAATTTTACAGTTTGGTGTCTGAAACTATACCGTGTCATCGAGACTACCAGACGTATCCTTCGAAAGAGAAAACTCTATATAGAAAGGTAAAAGTATTCTTGTTCTTTTAGATGGTGATTAATTTACCACTTCTTTCTTGTTCAATGTGCCCTGTTCTGATTTGGCTGTCGTTTCATCTGTTCTGATTTGGCTGTCGTATCATCGTTGCAGAAACTGGTAAAAGTACTAGATGAGCTTGAATCTTTAAAGTCGGAAGCCCAGCGCCTAGTGAGCAAACTTAACGAGGCCCAAGCAGTTGCTCAACTACCTCAACTTGAAAGCCTAGAAGGCACTTCAAATGGTTTGGCAACGTCTTCTCTAGAGTGGCCTTCTGTGAACAATAAATCGTTGAGCCTAAGCGTTAGGCAGGTACTGAATGCTCTATTGATGTTATGGGATTAGTTATGCTGGTTCTCAATGTCTAGTCATTGATTCCATTAAGTTGTAACACACTTAAAAAGATTTGTCATAATCTTGTTGTACCTGCATGTAGTATTTTTAGTTTATTTGAAGTTTGTTGGAAGAGTATCGATATACTAAATTACCATCCTATTTTATATGTGCAGCCTGGTAGCTTGACATCTCAGTCATCATGGAAGTATAGAAATGATTATTCACAGATATCAACAAATACTACACAAATTGACAAGCAGTTCCAGAAGCTGTGAGTGTATTGCTTCTAGCCATATATAGTATATGGATATCCATAGGTCATAATTTGAACTATGACAAAAGTTCCTTGAAATTGCAGATCTTTTAATCTACCTCTTCCCAATAAAGAGACTTTGTCTAGACACTCATTTTTGGGTCCAAATGGTCTTCAGGGCCAGTGGCGAGGACCTAGTGGAAAAGTTAAGGTAAACTGTTAAGTGCAGTTTCAAATCTTTTTTTTTATTTTTTATTTATTCCTGAGCTAGCAGAACTCGATTAAAATATTCGCTATGCAGGTTCAGTATCCAACCAGTACTGACTTAATCCCTACGGATAATTCAGAGTGAGTTTTTCATGCAATACTTCTTGTCTAAAGTCTAAACCTTGTAACTGTGCTTTGTCTAAAGTCTAAACCTTGTAACTGTGCTCCTTTTCTGCATATTTATTTCATGTTTTGCCTCCTTCTCAGCATATATTTAATCAAAGCTTGCTTGATTATCTTTGATGAACTTTCCTACTAGTTTTGGCTGCTTCTAACATACTCAATTTCATGTCATCCATGGTTATAGCCTGAATCAGGCTGTACCAAATGATATTGTGGCTGTACAAGATGGTGATCCAGGAGGAATTAAATCTACAATGGAATCGGTGCTCTCCTTGGATGATGGTGCATGGCCATGCTCTTCTCAGGAATCAAGTCCTTCATTGATTAATGGAGCAAGGGAAGATCCCTTCGAGTTGGTCATCCGTCAGCCTTCTCCTCCTCCTGTACTTGCTCGAGTGCAGCAGGAATATACTCCAATTCCTCCATCAAAAGTGGCAGATCCAAGGCCAGGACTTGCAAAACCTTCTCTGGATGGAATGCCAAGCTCCAATTCATATCAACATTTACATGTTGTAAGCTTCCTATTTCTGATCCTTCTTATACATGGAAACACTTGATCTATCTCTTGTCGATTTACAATTCATGAGAAATTATTTTTCTAGCTTCTAATGGTGAATGTTCCGTATAATTTTTTAATGTGATGCTAGTGTCATTTAATTTGTTTTGCAGCCAGTAAAATTGATGGATGATTTCTTGAGATTGGCTAGGGCTAATACAGAAAAAAACTTAGAGACATGTGGTATTCTTGCTGGTGCATTGGTAAGAATATAATGGTCTTTTCTTTATGAGGAAACTAACATAATTTGATTCCGTTGGGTTCTTATTCTTTCATTTTTTTTTGTGGCTGCAGAAAAACAAGGTCTTCCATATCACCACGCTAATAGTCCCAAAGCAAGAGTCGACCTCTGATTCGGTAGGATACATCACATGTTAACTTGTGATTTGCCTTTCCATATGCTGGTTGATCATACTGAATTTTTCTTCTTGAGATCATTAGATGGTTAAATTGTTTTTCTACACGTTGAGCTGCAAACTATATACCAAATAAATTAGATGACCAATTTTGCTCAAGATACTCATCCCATTTATAAATAAATTATCATTAGAATTAAAGAAGCATTTCTATGTAAACTCAGTGGAGTATCTTGAATGTGATCTCTCAATTTTATATGTGCATCTTTTCAAAAGTTAAAAGTGCGTTTTGTCTATTTCTATTAACAACATCATCTTTGTTTTATGTTCAGTGCCAAACGTTGAACGAGGAAGAAATATTTGAGGTTCAAGACAGATTATCTCTTTTTCCACTTGGCTGGATTCATGTAAGTGTCTCAATAGCTTCAATGGCTTCTGTGCGCATTTAGTTGTTATTCTTGCTCTTGTAAATGTAATTATTTTGATTTTCATATCCGTGTGATGCACCAGACACACCCATCACAGACCTGTTTCATGTCGTCCGTTGATCTGCACACTCACTACTCATACCAGGTAAAAAAGCAATCACCTTTCTTTTTCCTGTATTTCTTTTTTTTTATTTATGAACTTTAGGCTCACAACAGTGTAGGCCTCCCCTGTCTCTATCCTCACTCTTTGGTAATATTTATTTTATTGACTTCAATTGATACTTTTTTAATTTCCTCGCGGGTTTAGTTCCTTTTGTGGAAATACATTCTCTACTGCGAAGGATTTGTTATATTATTAGATATCCTTTGGTTATTTGTTCGTGTTCTCCAAGGTTTCATTGCACCGTATAACAGGGTTGCTATGGTTGTTTTTGTTTCAGATTATGTTACCAGAAGCAATTGCAATCGTTATGGCTCCAACAGATACATCCAGGTGAGTTTGTTCAACTCTTGACAAAATTGATAATATCGTTTATCATATAATATAATCGGCATGATAAGTTGTCTCCCATGTAATTGCAGTCCACACGGCATATTTCATCTATCGGACCCAGATGGTGTATCTGTAATTCGTAACTGTGATCAGCGTGGGTTTCATCCACATGAAGAGCCCTCAGATGGAAACCCAATTTATGAGCATTGTTCTCATGTGTTTATAAACTCCAATTTGAGGATTAATGTGGTCGATCTGCGGTGAGATTTTGACTCTTTGCCCCTTAAACAGGAAAAATTGAGATTAAGGTTGGTAAATATGTAAACGGAACAGTAATTCTCTCTTCATCCAATAACTATATTGTAAATTCAAGTGGTTTCTTAATACGAAATTTGATGGAAATATAGCATAACTCCATGGATCATTACTGTATACTGCATTTCACAGAAAGAAAGCACCCCTCTATGCTTCCATTTCTGCAGGAATCTCTGTTTGGGTGCTATCGACCGGTTCTAACTTCGGTCTAGTCCGATGGAAAACCGCCTATATTTACTCGCCGGAATAAGGAAAGCCGCCTATATTTGAGGCATGCCTACAACCTATAGACCCAGGTGCTATTCTTTGTCCAATAAAATTGGCTTATGTTCTTCCCGACCATCCAACATTTGGTACCATAGATGTGGTTACCGACTACCCAACATTTGGTATGCTCACAAATAAAACAACATATTGCTTGCAATACAAATTTTCTCCTCGTTCACTTATCAAAATCTTAGCATAAAAAAATATTCTTTAACCTTAACCTAAATCCCAAGGATTTCATGTTAAAATCCATAATTTAATAGTTAAAAAACAGAAATTAAATCGACTAGAGAGGGTTTATGACGTAAACATGTCATCAGAGTTGCAATACTAGCCACTAGAGAGAGAAAATTGTTCGTTACCGACCCTTGCCTTTGACCTTGAGCGGTGGCAAATCCCTCTCGGTCTCTTCCCCACTTTGCTTCTTTTATCTTCTAACCATCATCATCTATTGGTTGTGGTCGCTCTTTCATTTTGTTGAAGAAAGCCTTAGTAGTTGTAGTCCCTCTCTCCCTATGTTGAGGATATGTGTTTTTCCTTTCGCCTTTTCTCTTTGGTGGTTTGTGCAATTGTCAAAGAAGCGTGAGGAGAAATCTCAATTGGAGGTGACTCAAAACATGGCTTTTTTTTGTAGACAATTGGAAGATCATCAGATGATGTGGCCTTTTTCTTTGTAGTGCCATATGGGGGCTCTCCGAATTGCAAGCAGTCCTTATGCATGTTATCTTTCTTGTTGGTTGAATATAGTCTCTTCGTGGTTAAGAAATTATATTATATTTCTTACTAGTTTGCAATTTTAGAGTTGTAGTGTTTCTTTTTTGTATGCATGTCTCTTATTCATGCTTAATGAATTTCCCATGTGATTTTTCTTGAATAAGATATTGCTCCGACCATATTGTTCTTAATATATTTTATTCTCTCTTAAGAAAAAAAAAATCATCAAAGGTTAGTATTGAGAAAATTTATTTAAACTTATTATTTTTTTTTTTTTTGAGTCAAACAACTAAATTTCATTAAAATAAAACAAAATAATACAAAGAGAATCATATATGACAATAATATTAGAGGGACCTTAACTTCTTCTCTTGTCCCTATCATCCTATGAATCTGATCAGATTTACTTATTACTATTTATAGGGTTGTCCTCTCTCCACCGTCTCTTTTAAATCGCTACATGAACCACCATAAAGAATGAGTATCTTTTTTTGTGTGAATTTTGGAAATTTTTAAATTATATATGTTCATTATATATTGTATGGTAAACAATTATTATAAATTTTTTTATTGGATTAATATCAGCTTATTACATTCAAGTTTCATGGTTTTTAACATTTAATATATAATTTTTTTTCATTCTAGAGTTATACTAAAGTGTTAATTTTGAAACAATCTTATACATTTGTTAGTCCGACGGTTAAATCTCTCGTTAATTTTAGTTAATAATATGGCGTCCATATGGATAATGATAGCACCACGTGGCATTAAAAATTTTTTAAAAATTTTAAAAATTTTAAAATTAAAAAAGTAAACCTTCTTCTTCGACTACCCCCTTTCTATCTCCTCCATACCTCTCCTTTCCCTCCTCTTCCTCCTCCTTATCCTGCACCCCCCCAACCCACCATGTCTTCACCCATCGAACCCAAATCCCGCAAGTTCCCACCGCCCTCAACGCCAAATTGGACCCAGGCACCAATTCCCAATCCAGTTGGAGTTTTTGCTCCAGACCTTGGACCAGCGGACTTTCCACCGCCATGAAAACACGAAAGTTGCAGGTGCGGCTTGACTGGGTTTTGTTTTAGCGTCGTGACAGGGATCTCCGGTAGCCGATCTTTGATACGAGGTGCATGCAGCGGCCTTGAATCTTCGGCAGCCATGACCTCGAAGGGGTGGTAGTCGGCGTTTGTTACAGTTGGGGTAATAGTCGGCGCCGCATCCTCTCTCCCTCCGCCAGTGCCCTCCCCAACTCCGTCGCTGCAATCTGCTGCCGATTCGCCTTCTCACGTATCTCCATCGCCGATTCCCCCCACCCCATGTCTCCCAAAACAAACCCCAGCCGCAGCCTCCATGTCTCCACAATATCTGAGCACGGATCTGAAACTTTTGGTGGATATGGCTGACTTGAATGCTCTGATTTGTGATTGTCTATAATTATTAGTGTTTTTTTTTTTTTTTGTGTGTGTGAAGGAAATCCTTGATCTGTTGGCCATGCTGCAGAAAACAAAGAAGGAACCCCTTGTTGGGCTTGAAGACGGTGGAGATCAAAGGGAGAGAGAATTTTTTTTTTTAATTTTTAATTTCCACGTGGACTTTTAATGATATGTGGTGCTCAATCATTGTTCATATGGGTACCACGTTATCAGTTAACGAGAGATTTAACAGTCAGATTAACAAATGTATGAGACTGTTCTAAAATTAACTATGACTCTGGATGAAAAAAAAATTATGTATCAAATGTTGAAAACCACACAACTTGAGGATAGTAAATTAAAATTTACTTTTTTTATTTAAAATTAAATATAAACAATATCTGACGAAAACTGATCATACGATATACAATAAACAGATATAATTTGAGGATTCTCGAAATCCTCACAAAACATTTGAGGATCCTCTCTCCATTATAAATCGAGATGGATTGTCTGCTCTTCCATTTTCATACTCTCCTCATCCATTCTTATTTGTGTGATCACGATTAAGCTACGTTAACATTTTATATTCTTATTACTTTTTATTTTATTATTTATATAAAAAATTAATATAAAATATTATCGTGACTTAATTGTGACCACATATTACAGAAGGAAAAGAATATGAAAATGGAAGGGCTGAACATCCACCTCCACTATAAATTCAGTTTTCCTAACTTTTGTTCGCAGCTCAACACTGCATGTGATTCAATTTAATTTTTGACATGACATTGACGTTTTGAGGTGATGGTCCCTAAAATCTATTAATATATGTTGTTGTCCAAGAAAAAAAAAGAATTTTAACAAAAAAAATTTGGTACTGTTTATTCATATTTTTATTTTAAAAGGTCAATTCTGGTACTATTCATTTTACTCATTATTTTTTCTTTGTCGTTAAAACTTAAAGTTTTCAAACAATTTCATTAGTCTTCCTAAAAAAAACATTGTTGTTTGCTGAAGTACAATCATGGTCTAAAATATCCATAATAATAAAAAATACCCGATATTTCTATCGAAATTTCCGTGTTTTTGGACTACCGATATTTCCGATATCATCGATATCTTAGACCTTACTAAGTCACTCATGTATCTTACCATGCAATGTATAAAATGTAAAATATTGTACTAATTCATTGTATATAAATGATTATGGTGTGTTTAAACTTCTTTCATTAATTACTACATATTTTCTACACTCACAATGTTTGCCAGCTTGCTATATAATCAATTTAAATCAGTTATATCTATCATGTAATGCATTTCCTTCCAATTTTTTTTGTGATAAACTAATAGATAATTGACTAAATAAATATCATGTAAAGTTTCAATAAAAATTTCCAAGTTTTTCTTACAATTTTCGTGTTTTTGGATTACCGATATTTCCAATATCATCGATATTTTATACCTTGAGTACAATAACCTTACTCATAAAATAATTAGGTGCCTCACTTAAATCCAAATCTTTGAAATGTAATAAACTATATCATTGATGAACGTTGTCTTTTTTACTGAAGTTTTAGTTTAAAAGGAAAATTAATGAAAATAATTTGAAAATTTTGAGTTTTAATAATAAGGACAAAATAAAGGGTAAGATGAATAGTACAAGTACTGACTTTTTAATGTAAAAATATGATTTTTCGTTAAATAAAAATATGATTTTTCGTTAAAGTAAACAGTAACGAGAACTTTTTGTTAAAATTCTCTATTTTAAATTCTACCTAACCATGGATGGAAAAGACAACGCGGCTCAAATTGTAGGGTTTTTATTTTTTGGGTTTTAATTTCACTTTAAACATCATCTCTCATGGTTTACCAAAGGTGACATTAGGTTCGGCGTCAATTAATTAAATCTCTACGGCCAATGAAATCCTTGAAGTCTCTCATGGTCTAACCAAATGCTCAGGCTAGCATATTTAGGGCTCAAACGTTTGGCCGAACCTATGTGATCAATAATAATATGTTGGAACCTCTGAAATTATATTGAAAGTGAAATAAATTAGTCACTGCTTATAGAGCCCATTTGTCCATAGGATAAATTAGGCTCCCTTTCTTTCTCATTACTTAAACTTTATTTCTTTTTTATTCTTTATCAAAGTCCTTTGACATTTATCCACATCATTAAGTGAATACTAATAAATTACATGTTAGCATATTTCAATTACCTGTCAAATGGTTGGCATCAACTTTTGATACCATTTCATGGAGCTGTGTCTACATGGAAGCAAATTTCTTGACGGATGCAATCATTAGTACATAATTTAATTTTAACAATTTTCATGTTTGGACCGTCTGTGGCAAGAATTGTCTTTCTCTTCGACTGTATAGGAACTTGTTGTCACTGTCTTTAATGCTTTGTTTTTCTTACTAAAACTGAAAACTTATTTAATCATTTCTAAATATATTTTTATTTTAACTTGTCCCATATTTTATTTTTGTATCAATATTCTTTTTACTTTAATTTGTTCCCATATATTTCAATTTCTAATTGTTCCCATATTTAAAAAAGAAATTGATTTGTACACCATAATTTTAAATTTGATGTACCCA
The DNA here is from genome assembly GCA_006547085.1 of Malus baccata. Classification (NCBI taxonomy): domain Eukaryota; kingdom Viridiplantae; phylum Streptophyta; class Magnoliopsida; order Rosales; family Rosaceae; genus Malus; species Malus baccata. The sequence continues at coordinate 160,860 of VIEB01000590.1, read as the reverse complement.
TATTTTTAAATTTAATTTGTAATATATTTATTTTTGTTGAATGTACCTTTGCTAATTACAAGTATTTTTTTTTAACAAACAATAGTATTTACACTAAGGGGATAGGTGAGTGAGCTAAACCTTATAATAGGCTTACCATAATAATATGGTTCAACTTCGTCTTTGGCGAGAATCAAATTTAAGACCTCTCACTTATGAGTGAAAATGAATACCGCTAGATCGTAATACTAAATAACACATATATTTATTTTATGTTTTAAAATCAAAACGCCGTCCTAATGTAAAATGGGGCTTAAGACTAAAATAAAATGAGACCTATCTAATTTTCAGTGCTTTAATATGATTTTTTTTTCACAGAGGTAAATCTACTTAGATTTATGAGAATAAGAGATTTTATTTTTCTTCTTTATAATAAAAAAAGGGTGAATAATGAAAATTTTAATATGTACACTTTCCAAATTTAAAGAGTAAACCCAAAATAGCATTATTCTTATGTTAAAAATTCCATATATTTATCCGGTTCATATTTACTGAACCTTTCTTTTCGTCCTTTTATGAAATATTATTTAAATACATTTGTACCTCATGGTCCTCATCATTGGTTTTGTCGAAACTTTTATAAGTAAATTGTAGCAATAATCCTTCAATTTTAATCAAATTAGAGCAATGGTCATTCAACTAAAAATTCCATTAAATTGGCTCCTCAACTCATCAAAATGTGTAGTTATGGTCATTTTTGTCAACTATGTTAGAAGTCTGTCAAAATGACTTATGTTGGAATGACCATTGCTATAATTGGGTTAAAGTTGAGCACCATTGTTCAATTTGGGTTAGAGTTGATGGGTCATTTCTCCAGTGCATTAAAGTTGAGGGACTATTGATACAATTTTTCTTATTTGATTTTCCATATTTGCCCCTTGATTTNTCAAATTAGAGCAATGGTCATTCAACTAAAAATTCCATTAAATTGGCTCCTCAACTCATCAAAATGTGTAGTTATGGTCCTTTTTGTCAACTATGTTAGAAGTCTGTCAAAATGAGTTATGTTAGAATGACCATTGCTATAATTGGGTTAAAGTTGAGCACCATTGTTCAATTTGGGTTAGAGTTGAGGGGCCATTTCTCCAGTGCATTAAAGTTGAGGGACTATTGATACAATTTTTCTTATTTGATTTTCCATATTTGCCCCTTGATTTCACCTCACGTGCATGACATGTGACTCATTTTGACAGAAGTTCTAATGGAGTTGACGAAAAAGATCATAGTTTCCCGTTTTGATGATTTGAAGGAACCAATGATAATGAATTTTTAGTTGATGGACAATTAATTGCTTCAATTAAATTAAAGTTGAGGGACCATTGTTACAATTTACTCAATTTTTCCCAAACTATGATAAACAGTTAATTTTCACCCTACATTCATGTTTTCAAAATTTTCGTTAAAAATGTCACAGTTAGTAACTATTATTTAATGACCAATATATATAGCTCTTTTGGCAAGTGTTTTTAAACGAAAACGCTTTTAGATAAAATAATTTTGAGTAAGTGTTTTTTTTATGATTAACTTGTATTTTTACAAAAGATTGGTTTAAAAAACATGTTATCCCAAACGCTTTTAGTCGTTTAAAAACACTTAACATACGAGCCCATAATTCTTTTTAGTGGGAAATCAGATAAAATGTAAATAAATATGGACGGTAGGGAGGAAATTGACTATATAATACGAAAAATAATTCTTTGTCAACTCTGACCCCCTCTAACGAAATGAAGAATAACTGCCACAAATATTGGCCCCTTATTAAAGAGATTTCACCAAACTATAGCAGCCAATTTGTAGCTCGACAAATCAACCTGTAGTCAGGACACACGCAGGGCCACCACCCAGCCCCCCTCCCGCGGCCCCTAGCCAGTAGCCACCACTCGTACGTCTACATCGTTACCCTTTGCTCACTACCCTGGCTATTGCTGGATTAATACTACACGAGAAGTGGCACAATTTTATAGCTGTATATCTACTGCCTCACCTTGCCTCTCCTTCGATAATCTTTTTTTCTTTTTCTCATAGAGTAGTAGTAGTCCATTTACATTTCCATAGATATGGGAAGAGCTCCGTGCTGTGAGAAAGTTGGGGTCAAAAGAGGAAGATGGACAGCTGAAGAAGATGAAATCTTAACCAACCACATTAAAGCTCATGGAGAAGGCTCTTGGAGATCTTTACCCAAGAATGCAGGTTCGTGTTTATATAAAACACAGGCGCACGCGCGCGCACACACATATATATAGTAGCTAGCCAGTCTTCACATATGATAACACACTAAGATTCTTCATTTATATGTGTATACATTTGGTGTGCTTTTTGAAGGATTGCTGAGGTGTGGGAAGAGTTGCAGATTGAGGTGGATAAATTATCTGAGGGCTGACTTAAAGAGAGGGAACATCACTTCTGAGGAGGAAGAAATCATTGTTAAGTTACACACTGCTTTGGGTAATAGGTATATATTGCTCCTCAATTTCATACATTTTATAAGGGAAGTGCTTCACATAAATATGAATTTTATCTATTTTTAATACCTACAAGTAATGAAGTAATGAATATATATAATAAAGGAAAAATTAGTACCCGGTTCCTAGTTACTAATGTTCATTGACTGAAACCTTATTAGTTTTCAAATTTTGATTGAACTCCCTATCATTAATGTGATAATGCCAATTTACATGTTTATTACATATTTTTTAAAATAAAAATTAGTAATTGATATAGGGTTTTAATACTCACACCTCTATTAAACTCCTAATTAATTTTCAATTCAAACATTTCCAAAATAAAAAAAATAAGAATAAGTTTGTACCCATTAGTTTTTTTTATAAAAAAATTCTCAATTTTTTAATCTTAAATGTACACATTCCTATAATTTTCAATTTTTTAATCTTAAATGTACCTATTCTTAAATATACCAATTTGTTATATGTAAAATGTACCATTTTTTAAATATAAAATACAAATTTTTTATATAAAATGTACCAATTTTTTTAATATAAAATCCATTCAATTTTTTTAATCTATTTTTAAACTTATATGGGTACATTCTTTTTCGTGGATTTGAGAATGTATATGTGTCAAATTTAATCGAATAAATTTTCTAATGTCATTCAGCCTAATATCTCCTTTTTTTCTTCTGTGTTTTGAAGAATATGTACCCATGTTTTTTGGTACAAATTCTTTTGTTTTTTGTTAATTTTGATGGATGTACCCATATTTACACACACACACAAAATATAATAGAGAGTATAATTTATATTTTATTATTTTTAATCCCATAAATTATGGGTTATATTTAAAATCTCATTAATATAAATAAATACAATTTTTGATTTTTGATTTAAAAAATGTAGTAAGTAGGCCTGGCAATTCCTGACACGACCCGATAACCCAACACGACACGACACGAAATTAACAGGTGTTCGGGTCGACACGAAAACGAATCGGGTCGTTATCGGGTAACCCGATAAACACCTGTTAAGATAACGGATTGGTTCGGGTATACACATGGGTAACACGATACACAATAAGCAGAATATTAATTTAATACTTTTATAACCCTAAACAAATACTATAATTATATATATATATATATATATATTAATTTAACAATTTTATACCCCTAAAAACTATAATAATTATACCCCCAAAATGTTAACTATAATAATTATATATATATATATATTAAATTTTAAATTAAATTTTATACCCCTAAAAACAATAACAATTAATATGCATCTGCCATCCACCCTTTGAAAGGAAAAGGGAGGGAAAAAGTTTTGAAAAAAAAAGAGGGAGGGAAAAAGGAAAATGATAAGAAAAGGAAACAAAAAATAGAGGGAAATATGGGTGTACTAGTACCACTGTACCGTGTAGTGTAGGTGAGGTGAGGTGTCCGCCTTTTGAAGAAAAATGGAGGAAAAAAGATTTCAAAAAAAAAAAAAAAGGAGGGAAAAAAAA
>VIEB01000590.1:146437-156445 GCA_006547085.1 Malus baccata | reverse complement strand
ACGATTTAACGGTTATTTTAACTCTGATTTTGATGATTTTTTACAGCTACACTCCTTGACCCTATATGAATACAATGAATAAACTCGATCTTCAAATTAAATATTTACAATAGTGGATACTACAAATCTTATGCCATATTTAATGAAAGTATGAATAAATTCTTAAGTATTAGTGAATCTATTGTTTTTATGGGATACGCATTCTATGAAACTAATTTCAACAATCCAACCGTCAAACATGTTTGTATATACTTCAAGATCACATACACCAAAAATTGAAAAAAAACAAACATTAAGAGATCAAGTAACGGGACAAAACATTTCGACGGTTACAAAACGAAAAATTACGATTTAACAGTTATTTTAACTCCGATTTTAATGATTTTTTACAGCTACACTCCTTGACCCTATATGAATACAATGAATAAACTCGATCTTCAAATTAAATATTTACAATAGTGGATACTACAAATCTTATGCCATATTTAACAAAAGTATGAATAAATTCTTAACTATTAGTGAATCTATTGTTTTTATGGGATACGCATTTTATGAAACTAGTTTCAACGATCCAACCGTCAAATATGTTTGTATATAATTCTCAAGATCACATACACCAAAAATTGAAAAAAAACAAACATTAAGAGATCAAGTAACGGGACAAAACATTTCGACGGTTATAAAACGAAAAATTACGATTTAACGGTTATTTTAACTCCGATTTTGATGGATTTTTACAGCTACACTCCTTGACCCTATATGAATACAATGAATGAACTCGATCTTCAAATTAAATATTTACAATAGTGGATACTACAAATCTTATGCCATATTTAACAAAAGTATGAATAAATTCTTAACTATTAGTGAATCTATTGTTTTTATGGGATACGCATCCTATGAAACTAGTTTCAACGATCCAATATTCAAACATGTTTGTATATACCTCGAGATCACATACGCTAAAAATTACAAAAAAAAAACATTAAGAGATTAATTAACGGGACAAAACTTTTCGACTATGGGATACGCATCCTATGAAACTAGTTTCAACGATCCAATATTCAAACATGTTTGTATATACCTCGAGATCACATACGCTAAAAATTACAAAAAAACAAACATTAAGAGATTAATTAACGGGACAAAACTTTTCGACGGTTATAAACGAAAAATCACGATTTAACGGTTATTTTAACTCCAATTTTAATGATTTTTTACAGCTACACTCCTTGACCCTATATGAATACAATGAATGAACTTGATATTTAATTTAAAATATTTACAATAGTGGATACCACAAAATCTTATGTCATACTTAATGAAAGAAAAAAACAAACATTAAGAGATCAAGTAACGGGACAAAAATTTTCGATGGTTATAAAACGGAAAATCACGATTTAACGGTTATTTTAACTCTGATTTTGATGATTTTTTACAGCTACACTCCTTGACCCTATATGAATACAATGAATAAACTCGATCTTCAAATTAAATATTTACAATAGTGGATACTACAAATCTTATGCCATATTTAATGAAAGTATGAATAAATTCTTAACTATTAGTGAATCTATTGTTTTTATGGGATACGCATTCTACGAAACTAGTTATAACGATCCAACCGTCAAACATGTTTGTATATACTTCGAGATCACATACGCCAAAAATTGAAAAAAAACAAACATTAAGAGATCAAGTAACGGGACAAAACTTTTCGACGGTTATAAAACGAAAAATAACGATTTAACGGTTATTTTAACTCTGATTTTGATGATTTTTTACAGCTACACTCCTTGACCCTATATGAATACAATGAATAAACTCAATTTGACTAGTAGTGTATGAATGTTTTTTTATTAAGCTCTTATTTTCGAGTGTAGATGTAGTACTTAAACGATAAATGTGTTTTAATGTTTTGAAGTAATATTTATGTGGCAATGTGTGGTATGTGCAAATTTAAGAAAAAAATATATTTTTCTTAACGGGTCGTAACGGGTCATAACGGGTCGGGTCACTTTATCTGTGGGTAAAGTGACCCAACCTGTTAAGGACCCGTTAAGATAACAGGTGTGACACAACACGACCCGTTAAGATAACATGTGTGACACAACACGACCCGTTAAGATAACAGGTGTTACACGAAAATGATACGAACATGACAGACACGACCCGTTTGCCAGGCCTAGTAGTAAGACTTTGATAAAAAAACTAAAAACAGATAAGGTTTCAGTAAAAAAATATTGATAGCTAGGGACCGCATTCAAAGTGTCCCTATAATATATGTATATATGTTTGTATACATATATTTGTGTGTGTATATATATATTTGTATTATGTGTGTGAAGTCATTGATTCATTCTTTAGTTTGAGAGTTCTAGTGCAATCTTTTATATTTGGACCGTTGTTCGACTTGGTTATGCTATCAGCTAGATTAATTCAAGCTTTAGAATTTGTGTAATTGGAAATCTCATCAAGAACAACTCTGATTTATGTCCATTTTAAATTCCGTTAAGGTGGCGCAATTCACACACCCCTTTTTACCTTTTACACTCTTCTCAAATTCCTGCAATCTAATAAAATGAATTGAAAATAATCAAAGGACAAAAATTAACAGGCGTGTGTGGAAGGTGAAAAGGGGTGTGTGGATAGCATCACCCTAATACCAACAATGTAATTCGATTTGCTTAATGACTGGATTGTGATATAGGGAAATTGCCAAGTGAAGAAGGATTAGTATTTGATTTACCAAAACTGATATATGTTTCTTCAAGTGTTCATCTCAGATTAATTAAATTTTGGGCAACTTAATTATCTCCAGTACTGCATCATTTTAGTCATCTATCAAATATATAACTTTTAATTAAAGCCCAAGTGCTCAATCCTAAATCTTAAAACCGATGCAGTTGACCACATATAATTAAGCATAATAACCTTATATAGAAATACATATAGGGACCCTATAACTCCTACATTACATGCACAAGCTTCTCTAGAAGCTATGGATAATAGTTCTTCCAAATACAACACTACTATTGCCTCCCGCTCAACTTTTCTGAAGTGTAGGGTTTGCTAATTTAACCTTTTGAGATACTAATCAAGTTCTTAATTTCTCTTTGGGACATCCCCAATACTCTTCAAAACACCATCCAGAGAACTAAACCAATGCTCATTTAATTAAGCAGTTGTAAATATTAATATAAATCTGTTTGAGATAATATATACAATTAAACTTTGAATGCACTGTTGCAGGTGGTCATTGATTGCTGCTCGTTTACCAGGAAGAACAGACAATGAGATCAAAAACTACTGGAACTCTCATTTGAGTCGAAAAATCTACAGCTTTACCAAGATGGGAAACGAATATCTACCCACCATTCTGAATGATGAGAAGAAGATAACTTCATGCAACAAGCGTCGTAGAGGCGCTCAAGCGAGCAGATCTACCATGAACAACGAGAGCAAGAACAAGAATTTATTGGCCCCATTTAACCCAATAAAATCAGAAGCAAAGCCTCAACTTGAAAAACCTAGTCTACCAACGGGCACCACTATTAATCGAGGGCAAGTGGGTGACGAGGACAGCAAATTAATGGTTTTTGAGTCTTGGGACCCAAGAAAGAATGGAGATGGTGGGGCAATAGGAATGTTGGGGATGCAAAGTTTTTGTTTGGACAGTGCAGAAATGATTAATTGGAATCCTTGTGGTGAGCAGAAAGGTGTACAATTATGCCTTGGGAATAAAGAAAAGAATATTACAACTAGTTCAACTGCAATACGTGGTGATAATAATGGTGAAAAGGAGGTTTTGGGGCCATATTGTGAATGTGTAGACATTATGGGCCTTAATAATAATATTTTTGAAAGTGAGGGGAGAAAAAGTACAAGCAATTGGAGCTCATCAAATGCAGCTGAGAGTGGCGGTGGTGGTGGAGAGTTGTTCTCTTTCTCTTCATCAATGAATTCAGGCTTTGATGATGAATGGCTTAACTGGGGTTGGGCAGGTGGTGACCTTCAGTGTCACAATGGTGAACTGGAAGGGTGGGATGAAGGGGAGAGGATAGCTTGGTTGTGGGAAAGTGGCAGTATTGGTGAAGGACACTAATGTTGCTGCCGATGCAATAAAAGTGGACACACCAAAACTTAATGAGTCTAGAATATTCTTCCACAAACTATCTAATTTCTTCATAAAAACAATATAGAAATTTACGGTGAGAGTTGATTCTGTGACAGAATTTGTAACTTGGTGTGGTTTTATGCAATTAAGAATTTACAAGAATTAATCCTTGTTAAATTGTTCAAGGTGAGTTGAAAGTTAGAAGTACTGTATATGTATAGCACTGTGAAGCACATTGTATGCAAGTGTTCACAGTTGCATTGCTCATAAAAACAATATAGAAATTTACGGTGAGAGTTGATTCTGTGACAGAATTTGTAACTTGGTGTGGTTTTATGCAATTAAGAATTTACAAGAATTAATCCTTGTTAAATTGTTCAAGGTGAGTTGAAAGTTAGAAGTACTGTATATGTATAGCACTGTGAAGCACATTGTATGCAAGTGTTCACAGTTACATTGCTGCAATCATTCGCAGTAACAAGACTTGTGATCTTGTGTATCTGACTATTGCATATAAGAGTTTTCCAGTTCATTGTGAAGTTTGTTCTTTGCTGAACTTTTGGCTGGTTTCAGAACACCCCTATTGTACTTGGTTAAAACTAATCATTTTTTGTTTTGTGCGCGGGGATGATCATGACCTATAAAAAAACAAGGATTGTTATGAACTTTCCTAGTTTATGTGTGATTGTGTAAATCTTAGATTAGATTTGATTCTAGTGATTCTTTCCTATATGGACTTGTATTCCTTGAGGATGAAGGATTTCTTCTCCCTCTTATTACTATAAATAAAGGTACTGCTTAGGGGAATAGAACATCCCTTAACACACATTCTCCTACGATTCTACAAACACATCTCTTCTCTCTTTTCTCTTCTTGATGCCGGCCCCCTTCCCTTAGTCAGATAAAATAGGCTACAACACGTTATCAGCACGCTCTTACCGTTGCGCTTAAGAATTTAACGAGGAGTTTTTCTACATCAAACCAATTCATCCATATCATCACGCAATCAAGTTCTTCCAAAACAACGGTTTTTATCTCGATATTTTTGCAGCCCTGATAGCATAAACATTCACCATAATGCATGACCCAACTTTACGTTTTTCGAATTTTAGATTCTACATAAATTGTGTATGCATTATATTCATAATTGTTGAATTATGTGAATTTGATATTGCCATGAATTGCATCAAATATATGTCCATGCATTAAAATATTTGAATTATATGATATGCATTGAATTGAATTGAATTGAAAAAAAAAGAAAAAAAAAAACAGCAATCGACAAACGCTAGGGTTCTTTGAACCCATGACTTCTAGCCGCTTGCCCAGGCATGTAGCCCAGCTCTCTCTCTCCATGAAAACCAAAACAACGCCATCCATGGCGTCGTCCCCAAACCTTCCCTCGCCCGCAGACGAGTCACAGCACCAACGCCGACTTCCATTAAGAACCACGACCTAAGGTTGTGATTTTTAGGACAAATTCTCCGATGATGACCATTGAAATTCCCGAAGAATTTCATTAAGTTTTCAAGGATTTCGATTCAAAGTCCCTATGGTTTTCACACCCAATGTTGAAAAATCGAACTTTCTCCATTCATAATAGGGCTCCAATTCGAACCCGTGCCTCCCCCGACCAATATTCACCAAGAACACGGCCACCAGCAGTGCGTGATTTTTAGGACAAATTCTCCGATGATGACCATTGAAATTCCCGAAGAATTTCATTAAGTTTTCAAGGATTTCGATTCGAAGTCCCTATGGTTTTCACACCCAATGTTGAAAAATCGAACTTTCTCCATTCATAATAGGGCTCCAATTCGAACCCGTGCTTCCCCCGACCAATATTCACCAAGAACACGGCCACCAGCAGTGGCGACGCTGGCATTAATTCAAGGGATCTTACCCAGCAACCCTGGGTTGTTTTTTTGGTCCTTACCCGAGCCCACTTGGGCTTGGCTACACTTGGTCCAAACTTTAGCCCTTTGGGCTTTGGTGTTTCTTTTTAAGCCTATTGGAGAGATTTATCAATCTGGGCTCACAGATTGCAGACCATAAATCGAAACCAGGCCTAAGTGTGACACTAACCTATAGAGCTATGTTGTCCCATACACATGTGACGCACTGGATCGCGTCCTCCCTTGGGTTCACCTGTTTGCGCCACATATGATCCCAGCTCGATGCACTACTCCGCGCCGCATCAGATCTGTACCTTTTCATTGGCTATCATTTGGATCCAGCCTGCTTTTTTTTTTCTCTCTCGCCTTGGGCCTGCAGCCCATCTAAGACCACACTAGCCCAATCTAGGCTTGGACCTTACGACAGAGATTTACTCGGCCCACCTGTGGGCTTTGGTCCATGTTTTTAGGCCCCCGAGCTCAATTGCCTAATTATTTTAGGCCCAATGGGTTTTATATTTTTTCACCCACACTTTAAATTTGGCCCGAAGTCCAAATAATTAATTCAATTATCTTCTTTAGACCCGAAGTTCTATTTGCATATTTTTTGTTGCATATTTCAGTGTATATATTTACGTTTGTCTGCAGAAACATATGAACCTAAAGTTCATAATTATTTCGAAACCTGAAGTATCTAAAAACATGCCTAGTTTGAAAACCTGAAGTTTTCCTAAAAAAAACATCACCCATGAAAACCTGAAGCTTTTTTCATACGAATTTTAACCAATACATGCCTACTAGAACCTGAATGTTCTACTCCTATGTGAATGGATTAATTTTTTTTCTCTATAGCACTAATCACATCTTGTCTTTTATTTTATGATGGGAACATGTCGAATTTGAACAAACTCGACTTCACCGCTTTGGAGTTCTCTGGAAGGAACTATCTCAAGTAGGTCCAAGATGTGAAGCTCCACCTCACTGCAAAGAACTTGCATCCCGCCATTGAAGATGAGGGTTGGCGAAGCTGAAAAAGCCACTGTCATGATCTTCATTCGAAGACATATTCATGACACACTGCAAACTGAGTATCTTGCTGAGGAGGATTCACAAGCACTATGGGTCGTTTTAATCACTAAAAGGACATTTTCTTGTCTGAAGCAAGACATGACTGATAGCATTTGCACTTCCAAGACGTTAAGTCTGTGAATGAATATAATTCTGAAGTTTGTTGAATCCGATCATTTCTTAAGTTTTGTAACGAAACTTTGACCAAAAAGGATCTCCTAGAAAAGACATATTCGATCTTCTATGCTACTAATATTGTCTTGCAACAACAATATAGAGCTTAGAAGTTCACCAAGTTCTTGGATTTGATCTTTGTTTTACTTATCGTTGAAAAGTAGAATAAGATGTTGACGAAGAATCATCAAGCTCGACCTACTGGGGCGACTGTTGTGCCTAAAGCACATTATAGCACAAACTAGCGCTCAAAACGTCAAAAGAGGCGTGGTAGGGGCGGCCAAAAGCCACCATGTCAAGGTCAATAGAGTCAAGGCCCATCTAAGGGAGGAAACAAAGCCCAGAAGTGCCCTAACCTCATTCCCAATGCCCCAAACTTTAAGAATAAGGGCAAAGCACCTGAAACCATGGATGTGGACATGTGTTATCGATGTGGTACAAAGGACCATTGGTCCTATGTTTTCCATGCTCCCCAGAAGGTTGTAGTTGAATATCATTGTTGTTGCAAGAAGTTTGAATCAAACTTTGTGCAAGTGGATGAATCGGAGAGTACTAAAATGGAGGTTTCTGACTTTCAAGAGGATACCACACATATGGAATATTAGAATATTACACATAAACTATTTTTCTAGTTAAAATAAGACATTAGGGCCTAATTCCATAGTAGTGGCCGAACCCCCTCCTTGTTTTTTGGTTAATTTTGAACAATTTTCCTTTATGTTTAGATTATTTGTTGGTGATTTGTTTTTTGGATATTAAGTTTTTAATTAATTACGATCCCTTAATACTTAAAATTATTCTGAATGGATATTCATTTTTAGAACTTTTATGCATGTGACTGATTCAAATTAATTTTTCATTCTAGGTATGACTAGTGTGAAAGTTAGTTGTCTGACAAATAGTGCAACCACTCACACCGTTTTGCGTGAACGCATCTATTTCATTAACTTCATACCTAAGAATGCACCTTTGACAACCTTCTTGGACCCATCCAACCTGATCGAAAGATACAGTAAAGCAAGTATAATGTTGTCCAATGGTACAATCTTGACCATTGATGAGGAAGTTTATTCTCCGCGTTCCGGAAGAACGTTGTTGATTTTTAAGGACATTAGAGATAACAATTACCACGTTGAAACCCATGTAGAAAAAGGAGTTGAATTTTTGTGCATAACTTCCTAAGAATATGGCCATAAGCGTATTCTAGAAACGATTAAGCGTATCCCGAGTGGTCTGTATATTACGACCATACGACTTATAGAGAGCCACTATGTGGCCAACCCTACCTCTGGGACCGCGCACAAAATTACACTTTGACATGATCGTTTGGGACATCCTGGACAAACAACAATGCACTGTATCCTCAAATCATCACACGGGCATCCACTAACCCGAAGTTTAGGTTTGATCCAAGGAATCGCATGTCAAACATGTTCTAAAGGAAAGCTTATTACTAAGCCTTTTTATGACAAGATTCATTGGAATCCTCCTATTTTTCTACAACGGATTCAGGAGGACATTTGTTGACCGATTCACCCTCTATGTGGACCATTTAGATATTTTATGGTTTTGATTGATGCTTTCACATGTTGGTCACACGTGTGCTTGTTGTCCATAAGGAACGTTGTATTCTCCAAAATGTTGGCTCAGGTTATCAAGCTCATGCTTCACCACCTTGATTATCCAATCAAATTTATTTGATTGGATAATGCTGGAGAATTCATATCTAAAACTTTTGATGACTATTGCATATCAGTTGGGGTTGAAGTTGAACTTTCGGTACCCTATGTTCACTCCCAAAACGGCTTGGCAGAGGCATTTATTAAGCGCTTACAAATGATTACACGATTGTTGGTCATACGTACCAAGCTTCTAATCGCTGCTTGGGGCCATGCAATATTGCACGCAGCCATGTTAGCCTACCAGAGGCCTGCTGTGACCTAACCATATAACGCCTTTCAATTGGTTATTAGATATAAACCCGACATATTACATCTACGCGTTTTTGGTTGTACGGTCTATGTGCCGATTTTGCCGCCCTTACGTACAAAAATAGGGCCTCAGCGAATGATGGGAATCTATGTTGGATATGATTCTCCTTCGATTATTCGTTACTTAAAACCTTTGACAGGCGATCTGTTTACCGCTCGTTTCGCGAATTGTCACTTCTATGAGACAGTCTTCCCGTCGTTAGGGGGAGATAAGAACGTCAACATTCATGAAGAACAATGAGAATTATCGTGGATGACTCTCATTTTGTGTCATTTAGATACCCGCACCGCTCAGTCTGAAACTGAAGTGTAGCGCATATTAAATCTTCAGAGCATAGCTCATAGTATGTCAGATGCTTTCACCGATCTAGCGCGAGTGACAAGATCACATATTCCAACTGCGAATACTCATACAAAGATGGATGTACCAAATGTACAATGAACTTCCCTCCTGGAGGCTCGGGACGCCAACTTTGGTGATCCACGTACATTAGCGGCTAGCCAATCCTCTACCCCTATACAAAAGCGTGGCAGACCCTTTGGTTCAAAGGATTCACACCCCCGGAAGAGGAAAACCACGGCACAAGGTCCTGCAGAGCCTACCGTGAATCCGACTATCGCTTACTCATTTTACCCAACTCATGAGGAAATTCTAGATTATGGAAGCGTCCTTGAAGAGACGAATCTTCCTCCCGAGAATCGTGAGATTTCGGTCTATTATGCTAGCTTAGATGATGTGTGGCGTAGAAATGAGATGATTGTC
>VIEB01000590.1:113377-145761 GCA_006547085.1 Malus baccata | reverse complement strand
ACCACTCCATTTTACCCTTCATGCTTTGTATCATTACTTCATTTTCACCCTTGAATCATTGCACACACCACCAATGCACCTCCCTTGCCTTGCACCTCCTCTATAAAAGGAAGTGTGTGTAGTTTCCATGGAGCTCAGTTTTTGCTAGAGAATTCATCCCCATTTCAATACAACCTTCATCCAAACACTTCCATTCATTCTCACATCCATTCTTCCATACAACCAAACCTTCAAACACTCACCAACACCTTGTGCCGTAGCAAAGGAAGGGAAGGAAAATGCTTGGATGTGCTTGCTGTCCAACTTGGATCGGTGGAGTGTTTAGGTGTTTTCTTTCTTTTGTTTTCAATGTCTAAATTTGTTTATCTTTGTGTTGTAAGTATGAGAAACTAAACCCCCCTTAGCTATGGGGGAATTCGAAACCATGTTCATGCTTGCAATATGATTTAATTACTTTCAGTTGTGATTCATAAGTTGTGAATTCAATTTACTTATCCATTTGAATTAAAACTGATTTATGTATGTTGGTTGAGAGTGCACGCTTAATTTCCATGCATAAATATGATGCTAGGATATAAGGGAGTTTCACCTAATCGTTATGAACTTATATTCACAAGTAGTAAAGGTTGTTTGTCATAACCGTGTTAAGTAAATTCTTGGCATAAGTTTCATGCAATTCATAGTTACAAGTGTTTCGTCAATGCTTATGATTTTCATAGAACTTAATGATTCTTGCTTGTATCTCTATTATGCAATTCATGTAGGAAACTTGTGGGGAATGCTTTGGGTTGTTGTATGCAATCATCCAATTCAATGAAATTAGGAAAATCTGAGGATTAATTTAAGCGTACCTAATTAATCTGGGGTGTTGAGGTCCATGGTTTATTGAAAAGCACTGGAAATCGTTTTATATGCAAGTGTGTCATGTGTGGAGAAAAACCCTCTAGCTAGCCCATCATCCATAGTTGAACCCATCACACATTAATTCACCTAAATTTGTCTAAGAATCTGTTTAAATTGTTCTTGCTTTGTTTTCCTTATTTTCGTCCAAAACCAAAATCCCCTTTATTTTATTAAGTCATATTAGTTAGTACTTGTTTTAGATTGTGTTTTTAAGTATTTTAAGTCAAGATAAAATTAATTTTCGTCCAAACCTTGTGTTAGTGGCAGAAACTGCCTTAGAAGTTGTTTTTAGGCAGTTTTGAGTCTTTATAATCTGTTTTGAGTCTTGTGACTTTGTTTTGAGTCTTGTAAGTTTAATTTCATGCTTTTAAGTTTGTTTACACATATTTAAGTCAGTTTCAAGTGTTTTAGCAATCTCTCATAATCCCTGGCCTAGAACGATCCCTACTTACATTCTTTACTACAATTGACAACAAGAGGGTTTAATTTGTGTGTTAAGTTATTTTCGCATCACCTACCGTGAATCCAACTATGGCTTACTCATTATATCCAACTCATGAGGAAATTCTAGATTACGGAAGCGTCATTGAAGAGACGAATCCACCTCTTGAGAATCATGATATTTCGGTTATTATGCTAGCTTAGATGATGTGTGGTGTAGAAATGAGATGATCGTTGACTATGCATTATCATACGTAGTAGTTACTGAGATCATGTTGAGCAATAACATTGAACCCTGTTCCGTTGATGAATGTCGACATAGAACTCATTGGTCAAACTGGAAATAAGCAATCGAAGTCGAACTTGATTCGCTTGTGAAACATAAGGTGTTTGGACCTGTAGCTCGTACTCCTTCACATGTGAAGCCCGTTGGTTACAAGTGGGTTTTCATTCGGAAGTGTAATAAGAAGAACGAAATTATGCATTGCAAAGCTCTTCTTGTTGTGCAAGGCTTCTCACAACACCCCGGAATTGATTATGATGAAACTTATTCACCCGTTATGGATGTGATTACTTTTCGCTATCTTATCAGTTTGGCAATTTCCGAAAAACTGAGTACGCAGCTGATGGACGTAGTAACTGCATATCTCTATAGGGATCTTGATACGGAAATTTGTATGAAAGTTCCTGAAAGACTTACTTGGATTTGAAGCAATCCGGAAGAATATGGTATAACTGTCTGATGAGTATTTGACTAGTCAGGGATATATGAACAACGAACTATGCCCTTGTGTGTTCATTAAGAAGTCATATTCCGATTTTGCGACAATTGTAGTATATGTCGATGACATGAACCTTATTGGAACTCCTGAATAGCTCGCGAGAATTTTTGTGCACCTGAAGTTGGAATTTGAGATGAAAGATCTAGGAAAGACTCGATATTGTCTCGATCTCGAGATAGAGCATCGTTCGGATGGAATCTTAGTACATCAAACGAACTACACCAGAAGGTGTTACGCTGCTTTAATAAGGATAAAACGAAGCCTTCAAGTACTCATATGGTTGTTCGATCGCTAGATGCAAAACAAGATCCCTTCCGTCCGAATGAGGATGATGAAAAGATTTTGGAGCCTGAAGTTCCTTATCTAAGTGTGATAGGCACTTTATTATACTTAGCTCAATGCAATAGACCCAACATCTCCTTCGCTGTTAATCTTTTGGCAAGATACAGTAATGCACCAACACGCAGACAGTGGACTGGTGTTGAAGACATTTTCCGTTACCTTAAGGGTACTACAAATTTGGGCTTGTTCTATCCCTATGGATCCTCGAGTGATGCCGCACCCTCCGTTTCTTGAGTCGATTCTCGCCTTGTTGGTTATGCCGACGCAGAATACTTATCTAATTCGCACAAGGCACGTTCTCAAACGAGTTATGTCTTTATCGTTGGAGGCACCGCAATCTCTTGAAGGTTAACTAAACAGACCTTAGTTGCCACTTCATCTAACCATGCTGAAATTCTCGCCTTACATGAAGCAACTCAGGAATGCTTTTGGTTGAGAGTAGTTATGGTCCATATTCGAAGCTCATGCAATCTTTACCCCGTCGTGGATGTCCCGACGACAATCTATGAAGACAACACAACATGCATCGAACAACTCAAGAAGGGTTACATCAAAGGAGAAAACACCAAGCATATTACACCAAAGTTCTTATTCTCACATTAACAACAAGAGCATTAGAATATTGAAGTCACGCAAAAATCCGTTCACAAGACAATCTGGCCGACCTCTTCACCAAATCACTACCAAATGCGACGTTTTAGAAGCTTGTTCATCGAATTGGTTTGCATAAATTTTCTAAGTTGTAACATTGCTATTTCTCTTTGGAATTGTGTCAAACTCAGGGGGAGTATCCTGAAGTATACTTGTTTAATCTTAATGTACTCTTTTTCCCTACGATTATGAGCATTTTTCCCACTAGGTTTTTGCTACGTAACTAGTAGGTTTTAACGAGGCACCCACATTGGGTTGATCATATCTCTGATGACGTTCTGTAGATGTTTTATTTAACTTTGCATCACTCACGTATTTTTCCTTAGACTATGGATTTTGTCTTTACTTAGATTTTTGTCATAGCCTTAGGGTTCTTTAGTGAGACTTACTTCTTTATGCAAGTTCCTACCTTATTGAGAATAAACGTTGTTCCCATAATCAGTGTCGACGAGTCGACTTTCTCAACTTCTGCATGATGCTGAATCTACCTTGAGTATTTACACACTCAAGAATGAGTGTTATGAACTTTCCTAGTTTATGTATGATTGTGTAAATCCTAGATTAGATTTGATTCTAATTATTTTTTCCTATATGGACTTGTCTTCCTTGGGGATGAATGATTTATTCTCCCTCTTATTACTATAAATAAAGGCACTGCGTAGGGGAATAGAACATCCCTTAACACACATTCCCCTACGATTCTACAAACACATCTTTTTTTCTCTTTTCTCCTTGTCTCGGGCTCTCTTCCCTTGGTCAGATAAAATAGGCTACAACAAGGATGATTTTGTATAAAATCAATAAAAAACAATTGGTTCAATCATGAGAAATATTATAGAGTACACCCAAACTAGACGATACCACAATGTTAATTACTGCCTTATTAGGGCGAGCGTATATATACGTATACAGATGTATACAAGCTTTCTAAATTAAGGATGTCTCTAACTTCCTTAACCTATTTTCATGGTGGCAGTCAATAATCAGAATCTTTAATTTTTATATTCGTTTTTAAGGATTATCCGTGTCAAAAATTGACTAATAAGTCAACACTTATTTAGCTATGTGGTTGCCCGCATCTCATTTCAACTTTATTTAGCGAACCATGATTTTTTACATGGAAACTTTAACGAAAAATTCCTGATAGTGTTTACTTTAATGAAAAATCATATTTTGAAATTAAAAAATCAATTTTGGTACTATTCATTTTATCCTTTATTTTGTCTTTATCGTTAAAACTCAAAATTTTCAACATCTTTTCATTATTTTTCCTTTTTTACACACTTTCGATGAAAAGTTTTGATTTGATTTGATTTATTTTATTTTTATTTTTTTTTGCGAAGATGATTCTTGAATGAGTATCTAGGATAAAGGCATTTCTGACCCTCAAACGTATAACAGTCTAGATAATAATGGGTTTCCCCTACTAATTAGATGGAATACTTTTATGACACATTGACGTACAGAATTTCGGTGTTTACCAAATATTGAGGAATAAAAAATTTAGGGGAACCCACACAAATTTTGAAATCCTACTTCAAAAAATTTGGAGGATTTGGATTCCCTATAATTTGGTGGGAATTGAATTCCCGATTATTGGGGGGAATCGGAATAGATTTTTCTTCCCCATTATACCCTCACATACTTCTACTATTTCAAAATTGCCCTTTGCATTAACCCAACACCAAATTTTGTCATTTACCCAACACCAAATTTTGTTCTCTCGGTCAAAAAAATTAAAAATTAAAAATTAAAAAGAATTAAAGTTTTTCTCTTTAAAATTAAATAACGTTTTACCCAAAATAAATTACTAAAATGGGGGCATTTTATTAATTACATTAATTTTCATTCCGATTCATGTAAATTAATAAACAACTTATATGGTTAAGTATTATTCTAACTCCGATTCCTAAAATTTGTAGTAAACAGTTTCAACAGAAATCTGATTTTAATTCCACTCCATTTCAACTCCTCGTCAATTAAATTTCTTTCATTTTGATTACAGATTAGTAAACTAGCCGTAAGCTTTTTAGGTCGTTCCACTTCCCACTTTGCCCGCGTATACTTGGAGGGGACCATCCAACTTCCACTTTTCATGAAATTTCATATCAATATTATGCTTTTTGTCCAAGTTAAAGGCTTTACCAACTCTGGCATCTCCATCATGCACTAGAGGAAGATTAATGGCTATTTTCTCCTCGTTTTAGCATCCAATCCACGTCACTTTTATTACAATGCACTATCTTTTGCTCGACCAACTTCATATATCATTCAAAGAAAAGAAAAAACGTCTGCAGATCTTTCTGCAACTATTTTGGAATAGTTAACGTGGAGTGACATGAATCAATCTTTACAACAAGGATAAAAAAGTGAGATCACCATTCATCACTCATTGTTTTGTGGTGGATAATATTACACGCAAATGTGAGACTCACTCGCCGTATTATCTCCGACTATATTGAATTTTAATATATATACCAATTAGTTTTTAGGATGAACTGTCAATTTAGTCTTTGAATTATCACCTCAGTGAAAATTAGGTCTGTAGACTATTTTTTCAAAAAAAAATCAGTCATTGAATTATAAAAATTTGTCAATTACATCCCTAATATTACATTTGAAGCTACTATATTCAATTTTCCATCAATATAAGCCCCAGTTTGGGGTTGAGGTGATTTTAAAAAAAATTCCTATGAAAAAAAGCTGGGAGTGTTTTTGGTGTTTGGTAAACTTAAAAAAAATGGCTTATTTTGGAAGCTGATGTGAGAATAAGCTGAAATCAAAGGAAAAAGTTGAAGCTGCAATTTGTAGCTTTGGAAAACTGGCTTTTTTTCAAAGCACACAGAACTACAGTGCTCCTTTAATGAAAAAACCCACTATCAAACTGTTTTTTTTTTTTCAAAAGCACTTTTACAAAAAAGTTTATCAAACACTCTGCTGATTTATTTCACAGCCGCTTATTCTCACAGCACAGCCGCTTATTCTCACAGCAGTTTTTTTTCAAAGCACAGCAATACCAAACCAGCCATAAGTCATGTTATTTGCATGTAATACAAATTAGATGGTAGATTAGTAGTTTTTCATAAAGAAATAGTCTATGGAGTTAACTTTAAAGGGAAAATTGGTAGTTTTTCATAAGAAATAGTGTAAGTTAACTTCGAAGGGTATATTAGACGTTACATTCGCAACCTATATGAAATGTTAAGGGTATAGAGGCGAGAAAATGACGGTATTATAATCTAAAGTGTGTCAAGTGACTTAAGTTGGCGAACATTTGAATAAAATAACTTTGAATATAATAGTAGGGATGAAATTAGTAATTTTTATTGAATTTAGGGACTCATTTTTCCGAAAAAAAATAATTCAAAGACTAAATTCACACTTCACTCTAGTTTTTAATCTGGTGGTACTTCGCTTTCTCAAAGTTAAAAAAGGTTAAGTTCCCCCCTCCGCAACTGATTGAAAAGAACAAAAGGTCCACATTATTCAATTTTTCAACTTTCTTATTTCCCTTCCTTTTTACCATAGGGTAAAGGTAGAGACTATACTAAGCCAACAACATTCACCCTGCCATGTTACTAGGGGTTAACCTCTAACAAATCTAACATGACACTATCCACCACCCTTAAGTGATGGTGAGCATCACCATCATAATAATTTCCGTTAGATGAGTTAAAAGTTTTGAGATTAGTGTAGTCGGTTGATTAATCACACTCATTCAACAGCAATTAACGTGATCTATAAAGAGAAACATAGTGATCAAACTTATAATCATACCTGTCCATCTTAAGTTAAATTTATATTGTTTCCACACAGAACCTAAACCGAAGGCTCAACTTGTGATGAACAAGAGAAACATAGTGATATGTATAAAATAAACCAATGATTTGAATACTAACAAGTACACAAATACAACAAGATCAGCAAAAGAAACATATGCAGGAAACTAAGATGGAGCTGATATATAAACATG
Source organism: Malus baccata (assembly GCA_006547085.1). Lineage (NCBI taxonomy): Eukaryota > Viridiplantae > Streptophyta > Magnoliopsida > Rosales > Rosaceae > Malus > Malus baccata. Next base: position 138,669 of record VIEB01000590.1, on the reverse strand, counting down.
TCTCAGGCATTACAATTGCAACATATCAGCAACCACTTCATCCACCAAAGAATCAAATATTTGACCCTCAACATCTACTCCTAGTGCAAATGCATCGGTTTCGAAGTCCAGCCATCTGCCATAGGGGCTGCCCATGTCCTTGTCCACGAGCTCGTCCACCATGCATTCCCACATGCCTTTCCAACCTGAGAGTTCTTTGTACACTTCTTCGGCTAAAGACACCTTTCTCCTCACCATTGCTACTCCTTTCACCCATGCGCTGTATCCCCCGCCCACATAACGCCTGCACTTCAAGTCCAAGCATTCACTTGTACAATCAAATAGTTCCTTTCGCCTTACCCTGGACTCTCCACCATCAATTTCAAACTGTCCTCTTCGACATTCCAGCAGATTGAAGAGATGAGGGTTTATGATCTTTCTGGCCCGGCCCAATGTAAAGTCTTGAAACATCAATTCGACATTACATAGTGTCTCCTTTATGTATTCCAATTCCCACTCATTTGATCTCAAAGATTCTTTTATGTGAACTGTAGCTGCACGGGTTCTTGCCACAGTTCCTGTATATGTTGAAGAAGCAGAATCTGATAACTCGGTGTCAGCTTCTACTGAATGGAACTTCTTGGAAGAACTGAAAACATTAACTTCCCAAGCTTGGACGGATGAGCACAACCTGCTTGCTGAAGAAACCAAAAAAATGTGTTCAGGCTACCTAAATAAGATACATTTCAAAATTCAAAGAGTGGAAACAAAATAATAAAAAATATATATAAGCATCTTATACCTTCTGTACTGTTACTATCAGTGGTAATTGAAGAGCCGTAACTTTCATTTGAAAAAGAAGATTCCAGAACAGAGACTGGACTAGGATGCCGGCAATGCACCTGTCCAGCTTCAATAGGACTGCTGCTATATTCCTCTGCCTTCTCGACTCCCTGGAAAATGTTGAAATTTTGTCAGTTACAGTCTGATCAAGTGCAAAGTTACCACCAGTAATCTTATAACTTTGTGGGAAAAGGGAATAAACTAAAGTGGAAATATAAAAGGATAAAAAGAAGGGGAATTCCACAGAAAAAGACCAGCATTTTCAACAGAATTAGCTAGTAATAGTGAAAGTCGGCCCAACCTGAAACTTCTGTTTCAATCTGAATGCAGGAGGAGTGTCAGCTTCAAATCGATCACCCGATTTCTTGGTAACCAACAGATGTTGGTCTCTCTGGTCATTTAACCTTTGCATGGAGCTAACTGCATTATAATTGGGTTTCACATCCAAATTTGAAGCAGTTGAAGCTAAGCATACTTTTGCAGCTTCACGACTAGAAGATTCACTCCCATAAGATAATTCCCTTAACTTTTGTTCCAAAAGTGCACTCAAAGCATCACCGCTTATCACATTGTAACCCACTGAGGATGGCTTCATACTGTCCGTGTCAAGCAACAACCGTTTACCTCGGTGATCTGTGCAAAGACTGTTGCTCTTCTGCGCAACCAGAGCTGAGATGTCAGTGCCAAGCAGTGATCGTGTAAGTGGGGCTGTGAATGTAAACGAAACAACATCCATGCCTTTCTTTCTGCTATCTTCAGCCCAACTATAGTGCCTGTCAGTAACTGGATTAGATTGAACTCGCTTCCGATTTTTGTGACTCAACATATCATCAACAGCATGATCCTTATTAAACTGAAAGTTTCCATCTATTGATCGTTTCTTCCTAGGATAATTCCTTTCGTTCGAGTAGGACACTTCTTTTTCACTATCCGTTGCCTCTGAGCCTAACTTCCTGGATCCAATTTTGGAGTTTCCACTACTTCGAACTGAGCTTTTGTGACGACCAGAAGAAGAATCCCCAGACAGCACTTTTCTACCCTGCGAGTTGGAAACCAAAGGCTTTGAAGGTAATTTCTCTTTATCAACTACACCATTTTGTTTCTGGTTATTCTGCTTAAGAGCACCTGAAGCATTATGTGTAGAAGGTTTCTTGTGCAGATTCTTTTGAACATTTGGTTGGGTCTGGAAGGGCTGGTTTGAGATGACCTCATTCTGTTCTCTCTGACCCACTGAGCTTATATTTCTACTTAAATTCTGACCTCTTTTCTGAACATTGACCTTTGCTTGGATTGCAAGAGAAATGGACTTCACCTTGGTTTCTTCTGTCTCCGAAGAAGCCCTGAATGACAAATCGAGAGATCCATTCCAGCTCTTATTCAAAGACTGTCCCTGAAGAGACTTAGCAGCATTTGACTCAACAGGCTTTCGGGACACCTCAGAAGGCTTCGTTTTCTTGTAAGCAGCTCCAACTTTATCTTTTAAATCTTGATCTTTCAAGGTTTCTGAAGAAGACCCAACCAGTGGAACTTTTCGGGATGCCTCCACCTTTTCTTTGAGAGCCTGAACCTTCAGGGGCACAGAAGAGGCCCCTACTAAAGGCATCTTGGCCTTGGCGGTGGCTGGAGGTCCAGGTTCAATAATTTTTGCAGCAGCTTCCATTATGTGAGCAGCATTCCTAGTGGAAACAAAGCCGGGATTCTTAATGGGAGACAAAAGTTTATGGTGTGTGAGCGGAATAGACTTAGCTGATCTAGGAGGCAATGTTTCAGTCTGGAACCTCTCAATTGGCGTGCTTTGCATATTCTGGGGCTTTGGCTCCAAAGAATTCCTGGTAGGGCCATCCATCCTTTTTATGGGATTTCCAGAATACCTTAACTGATCGTCATGATAGCACTCGACGTTTCTCCTGTGATAATGAGCATCTTGGAGAGATTGAGTGTCAAAATATGGGGTAGAGTAAGGCTCAGAAAAACTGGACGTGGGTAAGGAGTCTAATCCCATAAGCTTGGCTACCACACTAGGGGCTTTCGCTCCAAGTCCTTCTTCATCTGTAACAGATGAAGCACAACTATAATCGCTGCTACCTCTGATGCTTGACGCTGCCCCAGTTTCATCCTGGTCTACCTAGAAATAAAACAAGAAGTGTAAACAGTATTAGTTCAAACTCCATATCGAAATGGTCTAAAGAAATAAGCAGTTCTAGAACACTGATCACCAGATGCTGTTGCGTCATTGGCAAGTTCCCATGGCTTTTCTTTCCCTGTTTTGAGCGTTCTAAATAAAAAAGAGGAAGAAATCAAAATTCAAAACAACCACCCACGGAATAGGAAAATGATACAAGACCAAAAGTGAAAAACATATATGTTGTATGCGTATGCTGATACAATAAAACTGTACCTGGTGAATCCGACTTGCCAGAGAATAATTTTTTTCGAGACTTTGCAGTCCAGTCAAATAGATGAAAGAAACCACCCACATGACCTGCTCCACTTTTCGAACCTTCTCTCTCAACTCCCATTGTTCTGATGCAAAAAATAAGAACACATCAACAATTAAGTAAAATAATCAAGGAGGAAAACAATTTCTATTCCAGTTGATCAGAAAAAAATAATTTTATGAAACGTAACAAGTATAACATAACCCATTAAAATGGTAATTAGCATGGAAGTCCTAAGCAGCAAATGATAATCTTGTATCAGATGATCTAAAATGTTGTGAGTCCTAATAACCTTCAGGGAGGATTATTTCTATGGTAAATAAATACTAGTCAACTATTGTTCTAGCTTTCGAAACCAAGACAGTGTGAACCTCACCAAGAAAGACAATGCTGAGAACTATTGTTCTAGCTTTCGGTATCTTCAAGCATAGACTAGCCTATGAAATTCAATAAACTGAATCAGACTCTGACCTTTCTGCTTCAACTTAAGACATGCAACTAGAATTTACCCTTGCATCATATGCTCTTCAAATACCTAGCTTTCTAAACCCAATAGGATCAACAAATTGCATAACCCAATTCAGAAGACCATCAAACACACAAATCCCAAATGTCCCTGATCTAAGCATAAGGTCAAACAATTCCAAAAGGCAAATAAAAAGAAAATTTTGTATCTTTGATTCTTTATGCACCTAACTACGAAAAAAGAGATCCATTCTGCAAATAAATAACCGTAAATCAACATTCAGCTCAATAAGTTCCCAACAACCAAATAATACAAGTAAATTACATAAATGTAGAATATGCAGCAGAACAACAGATGTCAATCTACTTCAATCCACCATTTTCCCACATTTTCTCAGCAACCAATCACTCCCCCCAATACAAGATACAAAACAAAAAACATCAAAACAAATCAGACCCAATTCACAAATCCAAAAACCAATAACAAAGATTCCAACTTTTATTGAAATTCAAAGTAAAAAACTTACAAGAACTAGCGGGCAGGAATCAACTCAGCCTCTCTCTCTTTCTCTAACAAGCGAAGTAAAGTGAAGGAAGCAATGAAAGATTCAGCAGGATGCGAGGAAACACAATTAATGGAAAATCTTTCATTTATTTCCTATCAGAGGTCAGAGTCTTCGTCCAGAAACTCATTTACTCACTCTCCCCCGTGTAGTTCAAAGGAATAAATGGGGATAGAGTCGATGGCCAGTGGGACTTTACTGTTTTTTATACATTTTTTTTTTTTTTAATTTTAGAAAATTAAAAAATATAGTAAAATGCAGAAAAGGTTGTAATTTTCTAACGTCTCTTTAGAGAGGGGCTTCATTTCAATTCAAATTCCAAATGTGGGCGTTGGAGTGAGGCAGCGAGATAAAGTTACCTGGCAGTGCATGCGGGGGATGAGGGTTTGTGACGTGGCAGTGCATGTTGGGCTACGACCCGGGAGCCATACTTTAGTTTTCTGTCCTTGGGCCTTGGGCGTTAATGAATTTTTTTTTTCATTTATAAATCGAAAGTGTCATTTGAAACACACACAAAAAAAAAAAAAAACAAAAAACAAAAAAATCGAAAGTGTTAGGATCGACTTCCACAAATTATAAATTTGATACCCAATTTTAGTTGTCTCAGTTCACGGCTTAGAATATATAATCGATCTCTAATACTTCCCATATCTTGGTTTTTTTTATAATGAGGGACTGGTCGAATTTAAACCTTCTTTGAACTATTAAGAAGGGAAGCGCTAAAAGTCAATTGGTTAATTTAGCATGTCGTTGTTGTAGTAGTATTAAGATTTATATTTATTTAATTAGAAACAAAAATAGTCGGTCATCATTTGTTAGAAGAAATTTCCAATTTAAATTTTATGTACGATAGTTGTTTAAAAATAAAAAATTAGTGTTTCGACCTAGAGAACTCCAACACATTCATAGAAATTAAGACGTAGAAATTCTTCTTCGCTTATTTTGTAGTGTAACAAATATTTTTATGACTCAAGACATGCAAACTACTGAGGAATGACCCATCGTTTCTTTTCTTTTGGTAAATAAGGACGCATTTTCTAATGAAGTGTTGAACATATATATTAAGATTCTCTTTTTTACTGGTAGAGTGGAACCGGTCATAATCATTTAGTCTAATGGCATTCCATCTATTTTGTTAGAGTTATCGAAAAAAGTTTTAAATTTAAATCTTATGGACGATAATAAATGTTTATTAATAACTCTAAATAAAAACAAAAGAAGAAGGTGAACATATATAGAAACAATGTCCAATGACAGTTTCACACAAAGATCGAATATTTATAGCTATAAGTCGATCTTTACTGGTAACATCATGGAATTCATGATCAGGAGTGGGGAAAAAATTAGAAACGTTTCGTGTTTGAAAAATTATTAAACTCGATCGTGTTTTTTGGGTCATAGTTTATACGTAAAATCCTATATATACATTGTTAAGGTAAACATTCCAGATCCGGAAAAGTTACTAAAGAAGAAGACTTGGCGAGAATTTCAAAAAGAAAAGAACAGGCCATTCATCGCATATAAATAGATCACAAATGTCTTTCAAGATTTTCACGTTACTAACCATAAATTGAATAAATCGAGAGGCGGAAAAATATGAAGGGATAGATCGATCAATCCCACAAAAATTGAAAGAATTAATGAAACACAATCTTAATTTGAGGCCAAAGCCAAATGCATGCAAAGCTCACTAGCTAGAATTTACATGAAAACCTCAAATCTGAGATATATCCCCTTGTATTCTCTCAAACTACGCGTACACAAGCGCATAATATTTATTCTTGAACCAACGTACCCCATTCTTTAAAGCAATCTTGAATTTGGCTTCAACGGCATAGGACTTGTACTTAGCCACACGACGCTGTCTCTTGACCTCTGAGTGTCCAAAGTTGTAGATCGAATATGCTTTGCATGAATACTTTCGGTTTTCCCACGGATAACTTTCGTGATCACTGTCACCGTCAGGCATATACGTTGAACCATAAGTTGGCCGCATTTTGTCCATCTCTCTCATATTTCTCGCCTGCCAATCAAGATTGACAAGGAAAGAGAAAGAGAGGTGGACGATGAAAACTTGGTTTTGATGGGAGAGCAAGGTATTATTATAGGGGGATATGTGTGTTCTCATTTTGTCTACAAATGATGTTGATTAAATAAGAAGGGCTTTGGGAAACCATTGTCTTAATTTGTGAGGATGTGACGAGGATACAACAAAAAAAGAACGAGAGGATCTGTGAATGCATAAGCAAAACCGCTCAAACATAAAGTTCTTTGCCAAATTAATGAGCATCCTCAGAAATCTGTTCCAAGGAAAAAATGGGCATCTAGAAAGAGTAATTACCACATTTTTCATACAGTAATGTTACACTTGTCACATATTTATACTATATTTGTATTATTTTTCTAATAGCTAGATAGGTTCTACCAATACATGTGGATCACATCTCTATTAGAGAAATAGTACAAATGTGGTAAAAGTAGCATTTTTTTAATCTAGAAATAGATAACACTCGAAAAACCAATTCTTCCTTAAATATAATCTAACATTTGTTATATTCAGGGCGTTCATTGATACAGTAATACTTCATTTGAAACTTGAATTTTTTATTGAGAAGTATTTAATTGTTATTGTCACTCTAAAATTTTAACTGTGAATTCTAAATTTTTTTTATTTAGAAGAAAAACTCTTATAAGAGGTGTACAATTAAAATTTCAAGAGCATCTCCAAATGAGATGTCAAAATTTCCACATCAACAATAATAGTTAAAAAAAGACAACATTAGTGTTTTCCAATTGAAATGTCGATTCTTAAGTGGCATGACGTGGATTGACAACAACGATGGTACCTATTAAATTTGACAACAACTTCAAATAATTTTTAATTAACTATTAAATGCTTTTTATTAATTTTTTTATTAGTTTAAATGGAAATGCTACGGAGACTCTCTCAAAAATGTATATTGTCTTTTCCTTTTCTTTCATTACCAATGCAATGTTTAAATATTCTTATACCATTTCGTTCATTTCCTTTCATTACCAATGCAAAAAAGTAAATATGAATTTTATTTTATATTTAAAATTTGACATATCGGGTGAAGAGTAAAATTTTAAAAGATGTGAAAGTGTCACATAAGCTGTCAAATTTAAATTTTATGTTTATAATTTGACATCTCCTTTTGATATGGTCTAAACTGCCAATAATTATATTTTTTGTTAGAATATGTAATGCATGTTACAAATGCACTGTAAGCATTGTTGTGAGTTTCGACAGAAATGAAACTGCAAAAACAACATCGTTTGGTTAGAGGCAACCATGCATGTATGTATATAGTTTGTTTCCTACGTTAAACAGATTGTGATCACTGCTATCTGCATATTGTTATACGTGTGCGATCTATAATACGTAGTAAGGAGTAATGTTTTTTAATAAAAAAGTATGAATTATTCTCTTTTCTTATATTTTAATTAGGTCGACAACATTTTCCTTTTCGGAAACCGTACAACAAACCAATGGCACCGAAGAAGAAATTTAGAGTCCACAGATATCCTTGTGATTAGTGGAGAACAGCCATTCTGTTTTAAAATTGAGATTATTTCATTTCTTTCCTTGTCAGAGAGGGGCTCTTAAAGAATGGGGCTTTTTTATTATTGTATATTGTTCATTAACACTTGGGTTATTACCTTCCATAGATAATCCTCTAAATTTAAGTATTGTGTAACTTAGTCTAAGAAATAACTCCTATTATTTACCTCTTCTCTAAATATAACAAGTGAAACCAAAAAACTTGGGAGTAAATTGTTGGTGGTATTCACATTACCTTCCAATTTGTTAGGGAAGACTTGGTCTTAGGAAAACCGTTGACTTATCAAAGCAGTGTGGTATGCCCAGGTAATTAAAAAGATGTTAAATTAATGTATGTCTAATTTTGAAAAGCAAAAGAAGTGCATTTTAAAAGGAAACTATCATTAGTACTTTAAATTTTTTATTCTACACTCATTATAAGTGTATTTTTTTTTTAGTATAGAAAATTTGGAGTACAAAATAAGATTCTTAAAGTGTTAATAACAAATCCTTTTGAAAACATATATTCTTTTTTGTTCGATGTGTGTTCCAATAAAACCCTAATACTAAAAGCAAAGTAAAAAGCAAGATTTCTAAAGAACTGACAGAAAATATGTAGGAGTTTCAGGGCAAGCAAGGAAACGAATGGCTCCTAGCTACTACATGCACCACCATCTAATCAAACAAGGAACAACTCCGTCCTTTCCTTCATTATATTTGACGCGCATGGTAGCCCGTCCCTAGAGAAACCCAACAATAACGAAGGAGGAGACACATATGCGCACTTATACAGTGTGTGTGTGTGTTCGTGCACATCCTCAACTAGTTGGAACCCAGTTCGAAAATTCGAATGGATAGAGGAAAAAACACATAAATTGGCGTTGAATATCCTTTATAATAGATAAAGTTTCACTGACCCTCAAGAATTTTAGAGATAATCATGGCATACTCGGAAAATCTCATTTTTGCTAATTTTTCTTCGGCTGTATTAATCTCATTGAGACTGTAGTATAACCATTTAGAGTTTAAGTTCAAGATTTTTTAATCTAAAAAATAGACTTTAAATTTTAAGTCTCTTATTTTGGGCAATCAACTTTACATTTTATGATTAACTCTATTAACAAATAAGATGAAAGGTAAAGAAAATTCGTGCATCTATGTAACTTTACATGGTTACTAACTAAGTCTGAATCTAGAATATCTTTTCCAAATATTGAAAAATGTCCCGAATTAGAATTCTCTCCTTCCCATTGATTAGGAAAATAAAATTTCACATGGCTACCTAGCTAGACTTTATGATTATTAAGTAAGGTTCTCAATATTAAGATCCTAATAATAAAGACACAAATGATCTATTTCATAACATATGCATCGTTTGATACATTGTAAAACAATGCTTGTCCATTGATGAGCTCTAACATGCAACTTTTTAGGGTTCTCTGGATGGCATTGGAAACCAAATAATTGAACACGCAAGTTCACAACCATACACGAAATGACAGAAAAAAAGCTTTCTAATTAACCAGTTTATTGAATATTAAGACTCAAAGTCTCAAACGCAGATCAACATCATTTCCTTCATCTACGTTGGGAACAACCTGTTTGATATGTTTGAAGTTCAAGCCATGAGGATTTCTGGGGGCTACCACAGACGGGACCCGAGCTGCACCAGCATGACCATGATCAGAACCACCATTGATATTGCTTGTGGATCCACTAGAACCAACGATTATGGGTACACTTGTCGCTACCCGTTGATATTGATCACGATGACCATGATTCGGAGGAGGAGGATGACGATGTTGGACATGGTCTAACATGGCCATCCTTTCAAGCTGCCTTTCTCTTTTGTGTGCGTTTTGATGTCCGCCCAACGCTTGAGAGCTTTCAAACTTCCGGCCACAGTACTGACACTCAAACTTCTTGCTCTCGATGATCATGGCGACTCGGTCACTGTCATCCGTCACCGAAAACCCGAAAAGCTTCATTTTTCTGATGAAAGAATATGGTTAATGGAAATTGAGAACTAATGAAACTTACATATATTACTTGCCCTTGGAAATACCCAAGCAACATATCCAAAGCTATAGAAATCTAGTGCTAAAGCACTATTGCATGGCCTATCATGGCAAAACACCTACCCACACGATCTCTGGTCTTCTCTGGCCTCCCCTAGTACCGTTTTTACTATTAATTGTCACATATATTTCTTTAAAAGAGGACAAGCTAGTGGATTCGTTATGACAATCAACTTTTTTGGGAGCATGAAAGACTCAAAGAAGCATCCTGACCACTTATCGTGTGATTCATTAGCGGCAAGAATTGAATCTAGGACGTGCGTGTGGAATATGGACTTGTAATTCTTCCCCAACTACTGAGTCACTCCATAGTAATTAATTTTAAAATGTCCTTCTTAGCAATGTTAATTTTCTCTAGTTAAGAACGTCCTTCTTAGCTACCGTATAATGCATTTTAACAATTAAAAACATTTATATTTTAATTCCTCACTTTCATCTAAAACACGAAAAGAAAAGAAAAAACACAATTAGTTCGATAAAAGTTAACGGAAAATGCAAGCATTCGAACAACTAAACAATTGTCAATTTAACCGGTTTTTGCATAGATAATCTTTAAAAAGTAATATAAAAGGAAATGATTTCAGTCATGGAATCACACTCGAAAATAAGATGCCTTTAACTTAGAAAGTCAAAAGATGTTCTTGACCTAAACGTAGACAAGTTTAATTTGACTTAATTCTTGCAGGGAGACCTAAACAGTAGAGATCCGGATCGTGAAGCCACAAAAATAAAAAATAAAAAAATAAAAAAATAAAATAAATGATTAATGGCAGACTAGATTGCATGCCGACACATTTTAGAGTAATGCTAAATAGACTAAATTTGTAGATTAAATTTTAAAAATTAAAGAACATGGAAGTTAATGATTAGTTTATTACTTAAGTATTGATAAACGTATTCATTCATATTAGTGATACATTATTTAATTTACAAATTTAGTCTCCCTAATATTACCCACTCTTTAAGGATTGCTTATACCTAAGAATGACATGGAAAGTGAAACAAACAAAACAAGAATATATTTTGGGGAGCGACGAGATATATACAGTACTAGTGCTCTGTTAATTGGAGGCAGATTGTCTGCCCTCTTGTTTGGGTGCCATTTCCATCCCTTCATATTTTGTACGGTCACGGTTAAGTCACGTTAACATTTTATATTAATTATTTTTATAGAGATAATAAGACAAAAAGCAATAAGAATATAAAATGTTAACGTGGCTTAACCGTGATCACACAAATAGAAGGGGATTGAAAGGGCACCCAAATAGGAGAGCAGACAATCTGCCTCCCTGTTAATTTGTTTCTTTGCGTGTGTCCCACGACAGTGACTTTGGCGCTTACACCAAACCTGGACCTAATTAAGTTAACTCTTAATACTTAATAGATAAGCTAAAGCCTAATTCTAAAAGGCCAAGTCGATTACGTGCAAAATTAATCTGTGTCACTACTCACTAAAATACACAAAAATATATTGTGTAGACATGTACATGCGCATTGTTTAAAAAAAAAAAAAAAACAGACATGTTTATGCATGGCGACCATGTACAAATATATTTATGAGCCCCCTTGGGATGAGGGTTAGTTCCACAGCAAAATTTAAGAACTCTTGGTTCTTTTTACACGGGTTCAAAGCTCCCACTGCAAATTATTTTCAATTTGCATTCTCTCTTTTTTGTATTTTATTTTTCTTGCGTTATGGTGTAAAGTTTATGTTCCCACTTAAAGCGAAATTATTGATATCTCGATTGATAGTTATATTGACAACATGCTCACAACATATCAACACATTTTGGACACCATATTGATATTATATCAACATGTTGCAGACATCCGTATCAACCAATATTAACACAATATCAATAAACGCTCCATAAATAATGGAGCAGAATCCCTCCCCCTGTTAATTGAGAAGGGATTTGTGTATGATATATATCCTCCCTTTTCTTTTCTGTTTTTTCTTCTTCTTTCTTATGGCACTCATGTAAGAGATAGTACTATAGCTACTAGTAATACGCGCGTACTGCCGACATTTTGGTATGGAAGGATGATTGATGAAATATTGAAATAACAATACCTTGAAATAAAATCATTTTTCTCTTTGTTAGAAAATATATGTGAGATTTATACTGAACCTACAAATATGTAAAATGTAACATCAAACGGTGAATAAATTCGGCCACAAGAAGTGATTCAAGGTCAGCCACTACTATGCCTTCATTCACGCTCGCCGTTTAACATGAGGGTTATTGTCTTCCACAATCCAAGTACATTTCATTTCATCTCGATCGATATTGATGTATGCTTGTGGAGGGGGCCATTATTCTGCATATTTGTGGCCAAGTTCAAAGATTTGAGAACTGCTAGCTCTTAAATAACATTAATGTTGTAACAATATTCTGAAAATATATAACGGCAGCAAATAGTCACATTATATCGATATAATTTTGATAAGGGGTCTTTTGATATAGATCCAAAGTAACTAAAAATTGGATCTATTTCAAATTTTCTCTTTTGATATAGTATCGATACTACCCCGCTATATATTAATAGCAAACATACCTATATTGCTATATTAAGGTATAACTGTCCATTTCATATTGTTGATAATATCCCTTTGCTACGGTGTAAAATCTATTACATAAATCATGCTTATAAAAACAAGATCATCGCTCGATCCGAAAAAAAAGGGAGGAAAAAAAGGGAGAAAAAAAAAAGAATGAAAAAAAAAACAAACTAATCAGATCATGATATGCATGCTATTGGTGTGCATGGTACAGTATTTGACCAATCAAATAGCTTGTAGTACAAGCATATATCGTATATTGGCCATGCCATCGATAAAAGGGTTGAAAAGCGATTGCCAATAGACGACAAAAAACCTAGAAGGGAAAAGGCTATATGTTGTCGCTGCATCATCCTCCTGCAGGTAGGGGCCGGAGAGCTCAAGCTATATAATTGGGTTTCCATGCGTGCACAGCGATGAGCAGTCACTTCCATTGATTCACGCGGATATTACCTTATCGGCTATAATTAATTTGCCCTTGATTTGGTAGTACACCATACTTTTTATTTTTAGGTGAGTCCAGTCCCCTGCTTTTTTTGTCCTTCACAAACCATTGACTTTGATAGCATATAAGTTTGCCTTAGCTTAGATAAGCATGCATCATAAACCATTGTAGCTACGAGATGTGTGGATATATTGGTTATTTTTCATTCATCGTACTAAAGTAATTACTTTGTTGTTTTATGCAAGTTGCAACGCAATAGGTGTAGCCTTTTCTTCTTCTTTCCCTCCTTGATTAGAGGACTACTTTTTTTTTCTATTAGATTTTCTATTTGCATACTAACATTTTTTCTTAATACTGTCATATGTTTTAACATTATCACATTACGTTGTAGTATTTGTCTAGAACTCTATCTAACATCGTAACGTGTATTACTTCTTGTTTTAATTATATACAAATTGTAACTAGCTAGGTCTAGCATTTTCTCCTATATGCCTAAGTTAGAGATTATTCAATGATTTTGTCTTAAATTTTGTGTTTGCCAACTTTCATACATTTCTCAAGACGTCAACATGACCTTCTAAGTCAATAACACATGTCATGCGTTTTAGCTTTTTCTTGTAACACTGCATTATTGGTCTGAAACGCTGCAATAATTCTACATGCGTGTAAAGTTTTAGGAAAGAAACATTAAAAAAACAACATACGTCATACAGTACGGTCCACCAAATTCACCTTGTCTCGTCCACAGTTTGTTTGCTTTTGTTTTTTGTTTTTTTTTTGGACAAACAGTTTGTTTGCTTTCGTTTGTTATGGTATTTTTTACAAAGCTCAATCATAAGAATCCCACTGACATTGTTTTGTTCTCATGAGCTTTGAATCATTGCTAAATTTGGTCTCTTTTCAAGTTTCTAGTTTTGTGGAAACTAGGGTTGCAGTACTTTCTGATCGGATATATATGGAGGTAATGATCATCTTTTTTTTTTCTTTCTGATCACTAACTGGAGAAGTTCTACTAACCGTCGTCTAGATCGCCTAACTATTACGGCAGACACCACAAAAACATCATAATATTTCATCCTCAATAAATTTTTTAGTGTGCTGGAAACACGATACGGTCACTTAGTGTCATAATGCAATTGGTTGGAAATTTTTTTTAAATTTTCAATCAATTGTACTAGTACACTTAGTGTACTGGACCATGTTTTCGACATGCTAAAAAATATCTTCACATCCCCTACTTGTCAGGTCCACTAGGGCCCACTCTTTAGTCCTATTCCCCTCACTTTGAGATGAGTATCCTCCCTGAATTATATTTGTGAGGATATTAGGGATCATCACATCATATTCATTTATCGTATATCGTACGGTCAGTTTTTGTTAAATATTGTTTATATTTAATTTTAAATAAATAATTTAAAATAATTTATGATTGCATGATACACAATGAACGAATAAGATGTGAAGATTCCTAAAAATAAGATCCTCACAAATTGGATCCAGGTGGGATACAAATCCCCCACTTTGCTCCTTGTCCTGGTTCGGACAGAAGACTCTCTCCACCAAATGGCAAGGTGATGGATGTTTTGACCAATTAAGCGATATACCTATGTGAAAAAAAATAACACAACCTATCCAGCTGGCTGCTGGGAAACCTTTGATAAGTGTTTGTTTATACTTAGAGATTCAGGGTGAAGATTTTGGAACGATAAGTGTTAATCACACGCTCATTTTTACTTCTCACACATCCTTATTAATTTTTGGATCTTATTCAAACCATTAGATCCGACGACCGAAATTGATAAGAATGTGTGAGAAGTAAAAATAAATGTGTGAATAACACTACATTTTCAAAAAAAAGGCATGGTGCGATGGAAACCTATATTTTGATATTATCGTGCATGTGCGATGGACACAAAGAAAACCGGTATGGCATTTCTTAGTATGTTTTGTTTATCAAATATTTAGGAGATTTTTTACCGTTAAATCATTAATCAAAGTATAATAACTAAGATTCAACAGTTAAAAACTCTATAAAAAAAATATTCCTGGACATACTAGAATTTTTGAAATAGTATTAAAAATAGTTCAAATATATGTATGAAGCTATCAGCCATCGATATGTTCATACATTTTTTTTTTTTTTGAGTGAGGTATTTCCAGGAACTTTGAATGTTAGACCGTGTGGATCTTAATTCTGGCCAAATCATGTGGAGTGAATGTGAAACCGTTTATATATAAGTCGTTCTTAGTGAAATCTTGTGAAATCGAGTGCTCAAAGATTTTAAAGGAACTCCGTTTACACAAACAATTTTTGCCTTTGTATTTTTGGGCACTTCAATTTATAATTTTAACATTTCCTTGGACTCCAGAAACAAATTAGTGATATTCTAAGAATGCCACTTTTGAAAAAAAAAAAAAAAGTTTTGTTTAGACACCTAATGTTTTTTCACTTTATATGCTCTCTACAATGAGAACTAGTATAAAAGATGAACAAAAAGTGAATCTATGATGATTATGAGGAAGAAAATGTAAGACTTTCTGGTACTAATTTGCAAAGCTCTACATCGGAAACTTGAACGAATTAAATATAGTTGAAATAGTTCCATTACTTCTAAGGAGATATTTTGTATGAAACTCTACACACACTAATATGTGCATATAGTTAAGTTGAGGACAAAAGACAATATCTTTGTGGGTTACTAGACTGGTTCTAAAACTTTGACATGATATCATTGATTGATTGAACCTAAATTGGGATCATGAATTGAACCCCTGGAGTCAGAAGTTGGGACCCCAAACTTAAAAACCTGAAACAAATTTCACGAAACCGAAATCAAATCAAATAGGGTTACCAATGTGGAATTGGCTACACGTGTAATATCAATATTGCTCTCAAATGAGAAGACATGTTGATGAATGCAAAGTCCCATGTCAGAAACCTAATCGAAATGGATACAGCTGATGATGATTGGTTCCACTATTAATTGCATTAAGACCATTAGTATAAAACGTCACACCTGCTAGTTAGTGTAGGTAGTTAATCAGTTACATTATCGATACCTGCTTGGACAAGTATGTTTTGTATTAAAAGCATTGTTCTAAAAATCTATGCTTAGCGCTGTCTAGGCTCTGTTTAAGCGCTAGACGGCTGGTCACCGTCCCAATTATTGCCCAGACATTTGAAAATTAAGAAATAGCCCTTAGACCTGCTGAGGCACATGCTTAAACCGCCTAACCGCCCAAACCCGCCTAAGTTGCAACTCACTTAGAAGAAAATACATAACTTTGATTTGCATTTTATTTTTTCTCAATAAATTGTAAGAGACTTGTTGAATACTTAAATAAACACACACTATATGTTTATTCCCCATATTTTCATTATGTTCTAATACTCCATAATATTTAATGTCATTCTATTTTGTAGTTTTTGATAAAATTACATATATTTTAAGTATAAACAGATATTTATTTACATGAAATTTAGTAGATTTACTTAAATCTGTCTAGGCTCTACCTAACCGCTAGGCCGCAACCCGCCGCCAAATTAGTGCTTAGCTTTTTTTAGAACCTTGATTAGAAGTTTGATCCGTTTGGTTCAGCTAAACCACGAATTAGAAGTTACGAAACTGAATCTTGGACCAGTTTTGCTTGCTCAATTTGTGATGCAACGTAGCCGGCCAAAACAATATTTGATCGAAACGAACAA
Source organism: Malus baccata (assembly GCA_006547085.1). Taxonomy (NCBI): domain Eukaryota; kingdom Viridiplantae; phylum Streptophyta; class Magnoliopsida; order Rosales; family Rosaceae; genus Malus; species Malus baccata. The sequence goes on along the minus strand of VIEB01000590.1, from coordinate 122,027 downwards.
AACCTTCCTCGATCTTGTTGATTCTCACAAGGAGAATGCCAAAATGGAGGCATGCTTAAATCCGTTGATTTCCCGCAGGAATACTGCAAAAACAATAGAAAATAAGAGAAATGTCTCTCAATTTTATTAATTCATCCACCCACCATGTATCACTCGTCTATCAAATTCTCAATTTTTGACGCAACTCATCGTTTGGATGCTTATGGTATGCTGTTAGGCATTTGGCTTGGAGTGGATAATCATGGAATGACTTGTTTCTTAGGGTGTGCGCTTCTGCGGGATGAAAATATGCAGCCCTTTTCCTGGGCATTGAAGGTAAGAAGCTCATTGGCATATTCATGTCAAATTATGAGTGAGAATATCTCCAACTTGTTAATTACCACATGGACAATCTGGCAAATGAAAGGTTTTATCACAAAAGACATCGGTATTGGTTGGAGCGGAGTTAGGATATTTAAACTTTTTTTCTTATAGATACGATCGATGTGAGATATTTCAACAATTCATTATGAAATGACCTCCATATCCTTTTCAGTCTTTCCAGCACAATGAATCTCGATTATCTTAGACTCACGACCTAATTTGCTACTGTGTTCGTACTCATTTCTTTCTGAGTTTGTCTTGTTTATTGCTTCAACTTGTTCTTAATACCTAGTGATGTTTAAACAGACATTCTTCGGGTTCATTAAAGGAAAGGCTCCACAGACAATGTTAACTGACCATAACATGTGGCTGAGAGAGGCTATTGCTATCGCAATGCCAGTACAGTTGAACCACACCTTTTGCATATGGCTCATCTTCGCAAAGTTCTCAGATTGGGTTTCTGTACTTCTTGGACCTCGTTATGATGACTGGAAATTAAGCTGAGTTTCACCAGCTGTTTAATCTGGCCTTAGTGGGAGATTTTGAGGAAAGGTGGAGGGAAATGGTTAATGAATATGGACTGCAGGCAAATAAGCATGTAGTCAGCTTATACGCGAATTAGATTTTTGCAGGAATCATGAATACAAGTCAGTCAGAGTCTATTAATGCTTTTATCCAACGTTTTTTGAGTGCACAGTCTCAACTAGACATTTTTGTAGAGCAAGTCCATAAACTTTTCACAAGAACTGAGTTTTCAACCAACACCTTTGAGAGTGCTACTATTACAGACAACTATGAAAAGATTCAGTTATTAGAGTCCATTGCTTCAACACTTGATACGGAGTCAGTTGAAACAGAGGAGCACCTCGATGCTGCCTGCGAGCAAATTGCAATGGTATTATCACGCATTAAAGACCTTCCTAGGACAACACATAATCGATATTGCGTATAATTGCTCAGGGCCTTGCTGTCTGAGTGTCCAGTAATAAGAGGTCTAAGGTTTGATTAATATGCTAAGTGGAGATACAGTAGGGTACTGCTAGGGTAAAAGATCGGAAAATAGTAGTGCATGTGTGAGTGTGACAAAGGAATGGCAGTGTACTTTCCCCAGCCTTCGTTTCTTGTGCCAGTGTTTCAATGTCCATTCTTGTGGAGCAACTTTGTATTTTCACTTTGGTGAACCAAATATCAACGGGAGTCAGAGGACAAATGACGGCTATGAGAATCTGTCAGCAATCCATGTGGATCGTGGAACTAAGCTAATAGACGAGAAAAACTTAGTAGATTGCCTAATCACGTTAATCAAAGCGACTTTTCACATAAGTTTGAGACCTTATGAGTTTTGAGCCTATTTTTTACGTGTGCGTATGGAGAAACTAATAAAATAAATTATTAAACTGAAAATATGAATATACCCCTTGGAATTCAATTTTCATTAACTAAAACCCACAATTATAAATTTTTCTATTAAAAACCCAATGATGAGGTTCCAATTAAGCAATATCCATAATTAAGTATGACTTGGCAAAATTGGTATTTTTGGATGTCTAAATTACCCCTAATATCATTAACTTTGGGTCTATTACTTGTTATCTACATTTATTTTATATTATTTCATTCAATTAAACGTTTTGAAATGTTTATGTAGATTTGGAAAAGAAAAATTTTAGTGTCATGATTTCAATGCATATTAATAACAAAAATTACATGATATTAGAGTTTTGATTCCTTATATAGTTGTTTTCACATTTATGTAAAAATGAGCATTTTTTTTCCTTTTCAAATAATTATAACAAGTAAATTAGTATTTTTCACAAATATACAAATGTTATTTTATTTTATTTTTTTCCATTCAAATGTTATTTTATTCAAAATTACCAATATTTTACACATATAAAATAACAATATAACTTCTAGGTAAAATAATACATGCAAAATTATTTACCTACAATGATTGCCAAAAAAAATATAAGAAATGGAACATATGATGGTAAGACAAGTATAAAGTAGATACTTTTGTAATTTACCTATAGAATAAATGAATGTTGATTGCGCAAACAACACATAATAATAACAAATGTGCCTAGTATATGTAATAATACATGAAAAATTATTTACCTACAAAATAAAAGGATGTTTTTAGCTGATTGATTCAAAGTTAATTAATTACCTATATTCTACTTAAAAATATAGGTAATTTATTTCACACAGATATAATAATAACGAAATGTGCCTAATGTATACATGCAAAATAATTTACCTACAATGATTGTCAAACAAATATAAGAAATGGAAAAGATGATGGCAAGACAAGTATAAAGCAGATACTTTTGTAATAATAATGCACTTATTTGCCATATTTATGGTGGATAATTAAATTCATCAACATAATTAGGGTGTCGTGGTACAATTGTAAATTTGAAAATAACAGATATTTATTTGTTTACATGGTAGTTTATTTCGAATTTGGGTTTTATTTGGATGTTTAAAACGAGACGAGTTTTTGTCAAGAAAATAAGTGTTGCATAGACTTATATCCAAAGAACCCTAGATTAAAAACTTTCTGCTAGCAAAAAAACTTTGGATTATCTTGCATAGTCAAAAGAAGAAAAAGGCCTTTCAAAAAAAAAAAAAAAAAAGGCCTTTAAAAAAAAAAAAAAAAAAAGGAAGAAAAAGCTTTCTATTTTTACGAAGGCCGAAGTGGCCGATAAAAAGAAAAGGAAAAGAAGGCAAGTGTAATTCAAAACCAAGACCACAGGTCATATAGCATTCACAACTAAAAGTTTAAAAGAAAGAAACTAAAGTAAAACGCACCGCATAAGCATAAGTTAACGCCAACCAACATCCAAGTATTCTTCCTTCGTTGATGATTCATCCGACTGTTGTGATTTGTTCTTTACTCCTCAGCACTTTCGGATTTTGGCATTCCAACTTTGGATTTTTGATTTCTTTGTCAATATTTGATGGCTTAAGAATCAAAGAATTTCAATGCTTGTGAGGGATAATTTTTATTTTTATTTTTTAGGAATATTTAAAAAATAAAAACTTCCAATGTTTATAAAAAAAAGTAAATAAATAAATAATAGGATTAAGGTAGTCGGTGTTTAATTAGTGGTGATCGATAATCCAAAAGGGCGTTTCTTGAAGAACATATACTTGATCGACCACATTGACTCATCAACGTTTTACTAAAAAAAGAGCATATAATGCAAAATTACAAATTCAAGTGGTTTTTAGATTTAAAAAATCATTTTGAAGTATATTTTGGAGGAGCACTTGTAATATGTTTGGTCCATTTAAGATTGCTTCGTAAGAAGTACTTATGCTTATAAGAGTATTTAGTAAAAGTGATTTTACTAGAAGAACGTGATTTGTTTCTAAGACCCGTATTTGGCTTTCTAGTAGTGGTCATTCTAAAAACACTAGTACATAATGCTTGTAATAAAGCGCTTTTGGCTTTCTAATCCATTTCATGAACGTAGCAAAATGCAATTCCACATCAGTTCAAATATGAACAAAAATGGGCAAGATGCCTTTCTCATTAAGTCTTTCAAGAACCCAAGAATCTTGAGCTTTTAAAGCAACCTTTGCTCCAAGCAATTCTATAAACAATTCCATTTCTCTCTAGCTCTCTCTCTCTCTCTCTCTCTCTCTCTCTCTCTCTCTCTCGAACATTCCAAAACTTAAACCCCTTAGATCTCTTACTGAGCCTGTAACCTGCATTAATAATTCTAGACTCCAAAATGCCAAAGATAATGGCAGTCACACATGCAGACCTTTCACCAAGTCGTCCAACCAACGGTTTAGGTAGCAAAACAGGCGCTGTCATCATGGTCTTAACCATTCTCAGCGGCCTCTTCTGCTTCATCTTATGTCTAATTGCTGAAGCTACCCGTTCCAAGGTACGACAAAAAATGGTTTCAGACATAACAATATTATGGTCAATTATGAAATAACCTGAGCAAATTTTGGTGGTTGATGATGATGATTTGTAGGTAACATGGTTGAGCAGTGATGAAGGGGAAAATGAATGTGAATACAGCGGCAGCGGGAAAACGCCGCTGCTATGTGCAGCCAGTGCATTTCTGGGGCTGGCTGTTATCATGGTGGTGGAACATGGATACATGTTGTTTGCAATTAGTAACTCACCTCCATCAGCCTTGGCTTTTTGGGAGCCTCATTATTCTGGTCCTGCAAAGAGCTTGAAATGGCAAGCTGCCTTTTTCTTTGTTTCAACTTGGTATGCCACTCATTGTTAGTCCTTCATATTTCAATTTACCTCACTTCCACTTAGCTCTTCCCTAATTGTAGGAATTGCATCAATATTGTCGTTAACCACTAGATCCAATATAGCATGGGGCCTAATAGACAACTTAAATAGACCACTTCAATAACTTCTCGGATACGTCCTTTAGTTTATATATACTATTATCGACTTAACCAAAGTTCCAGTACATGGTTGGACATGTCAAACAAATTAACATACCACTTTCTGAACAGTAACTTCTCCCGTTATATTTATCAGTATCGCCGTCAACTTAACCCCATGGTCTTCAACCTGTCATACAACTTAACATACGGCTTTATGAGTAGCGACTTCTCCGATATGTCGGACAATACTATCTGATCCACAATTCATAACAATAATACAAATTTATGCTGACCATCTAATCATAAACACAAGTTACCCACATGTAATTAACTTCATTTACATTTTGCATTAGGTACTTCTCTCAAACACAGTAATTATAACTACATATGTGGCTTGTTGTTGTGTTAATTAGGGTTTGTTTTGCTGTTGGCGAGATCTTGTTATTGATTGGACTAAGCGTGGAGTCAGGGCACTTGAGAAAATGGTCAAGGGCAAGACCCATTTGCCTTGTCCTCAGAGAAGGTGTGTTATCTGCTGCTGGGGTGTTTGCTTTGACAACAGTTTTCCTTGCTGCTGGGTTATACTTGACTGCATCGAGAGCACAAAGAATCTCCCAACGCCAAGAAACTTTGAGGAGAGAAATGATTGAAGCCTCCATACTCTATGCCTCTCCGCCAAGGTCACCTCCTCTCACAACCATTCCTAGGGAGAACCCTTTGTTTAGAGAAAATCACATTGAGCAACCACCGTTGATTATGAATCCGACGGCTCCTAGCAAACAATTAAATTTGTAATCTAGATAATTTGGTGTTGGTGAAACCAATGTAAATTGTACACAAATGCGAACATTGTAAGTCATGATATAGTTTTGCATATGACTAATTGGTCAACAACACTTCGTTTTTAATTAGTTAAAATTTCATCGATGACAGTTGTTGATGAAAAAAAATATTGTCGTAACGTACTATAATCTTGTACCAATAACATAACTTGAGCTTGAATAAAATCTGGCTAATGACATTTACCCCTACACCTGAGATCCTAGTTCGATTTTCCCTCACCACCATCACTTGCATAAGAAATAAGTGCTCCAACCGTTGAACTTACAAAGATAGAAATTCAAACTCAAATACAATAAGTTTAGTGTTGTAGCTAAATAGTATAACACTAGCCAGTGTTGTTGTCAATAAACTGGAACCCAATTAATACTCGATCATGTAATTGTAGACATGTAAATTTTAGTGAAATAAATGCTCACTAACACATTAAAATTTCGATGTGTCAAGGCTTACGTGACATGCATCATGTGTCTCACAAATCATACACATGGCATGTGACTGTTTGGACCCAAAATTACACTATCGGCTCGAGTAATCAAAGTCGTTGGATGAGTAGAATTTTAAACAATTGAACGACAAAGTGGTTGAAATGATTTTCAATTATAATTGAGAAATAATATTGTGATTTTATCATAATAATTATTTTCTATTAATATATTGAATTATCTAGAGCACACTTGGGTAATAAAGTCGTGATGATTTGATCAATGCGGTGTGGTTTAATACTGTTGCAATTTCGTGGAAAGATCTTGAATAGAGTCCGAGTATGGCAAGAAGATGATCAAGTTCACAAACTAATCAGATAATGAAGATTGCATGCACGGATATAAATGTGATGGAGGATAATGATTATATTTTTGGTAAAATGCAAGGTGATGGAAGATAATGATTACATCTATGGCTGCAAACGAGTTTGCACTGATGAGACAAACAATAAGGAAGCATTCTATGGTTGCCGCGTGGAAGGTTAAATGCACCTGTACATGAGCAGAGCTTCTGGTGGAATTTTGATAATAAGATAAGAAGGCTAGGCTGGGTTTCTAATGTGATAAGCCTTGATAGGTTTTTATCCTGTTTGAAAAGTCATGAATTGCAATTTGAGGATATACTTGGCCTTTGACGCATATCAATTTCAGGAATTAGAGTTGCAATTAAACTTTACAACGTTATCTGATCATGCCAAACAAAGGATATGAGTACTATAAAAAGAAGGGAAGGTGCACCATTCAACCCCTTCAACTCAACACACAAACTGCCCTGCGCAAACCTTTACTCTACGCGAAACCTCTCAAACATCTTGAGATTTTTATTTTCTTTTTCGCCAACACATATTCAGTTTGGATAAACAGCAATGTGAGGGCAATTGGCGAACATTTTCAGTTTGGATAAACAACACTATTACCATAAAATCAGCCGACCGTGGAGCACTTTAGGTTTGGATAAACAGCACTGCGTCGAGGCCGACTGGCTATCTATCTAAGTCTCGGTCGAGAAGGATTTTCGAATCCTTATTGGCAGAGGTCATCTCATTAGCCTTTTCGACGAAGTGAGGTGTTACAAGTTACTACATTCGGCACATTGAAAGCCGAATTTGATATTAAACTTCGCAGAACTAGCAACCTTGTCTTCAGGCTCTAGAACCCGAAGGCCGAAACATGTTCCTTTCTTGACTGCAATCGTAGGATCGAGAAGTCAGTAGCGCATCCGATGCAATATCAACATATTTTACTTCTCGACCAAGCTCAACCTACGAGTTGGCATGCATGCATACAACCGAATAACGTAGTTAGCTTATTAGTTACTCGGCCAGCGCACCATACGCACCATATATGCTTGGTAATTTTTAGGGTCAAACAATGACTCATCAAAATTAGATGAGGCATCAAGAGTGACACACGTTGACATCTGACATAAATTAATTAAGGCATTATATTTATTAGTTTTTTAATTAATTTTAATTTAAATCAAACAAATTAAATTGATATAAAAGGTCAAATCAAGGATGGCCAATTTGAGGATGAAATGTGATTGGTTTATTTGATTTAAATAAAGATTGTTGGATTAAATCAAATCTCTACTAATTAAGAAAACACTCATTGTCAACCAAAATCCTATGAAATTACCAGTTTAACCCTCTAATTAAAACAAAACATGAATAAGAAATATGGGGCAGAATTGTAATTTCACACAACCAAATTTTTTTTTTTTCAAAGCATTACCTACATGTAATTCTAACATATCTCTAATTAAAAAAATAAAAATAAAAAAAAATAAAACTTCCCACTCTCACATTCTCAATCACTCTCTTCCTCTCTCATTCTATTTCAAAAACAAAATAAAAAAATTTCTCACACACTTTGTGTGTGCCCATATGCTAGTATTATTTAATGAAGACAAATTATGAACCAAGCTTCAAATCAAGTTTTGTTTTTTTGGCCAGTTAGTACTACAGTTTGGTGATATTCTTCTTCACTTGGAAGTGAGAGGTCTTAGGTTCGAATCTCGTGGATGGCGAATTCGATACCAAATTAGGCTGCTCATTGTGTGGTTTAGCCGAACTCCCCCTCCTCTTAGTGTAAAAATATCGATGTACTCTGTTGATGCACAAAATCAGTGAAGACTTTGGTACAACAGAAAGTGTTAAATTTGTGACCTTCGCTAGATTGCTCCGGTCACTAGTGTGGATTAGTATGTAAATGGATAGAAATAGGGAAACAAACACAAGATGTACGTGGTTCACCCAGATTGGCTACTTCCACGGAGTAGATGAGCTCTCATTAATTGTGAAGGGTTTACACAAGTACATAGGTTCAAGCTCTCCTTTTGTGAGTACTAGTGAATGATTTAGTACAAATGACATTAAGAAATATTGTGAGAGAATGATCTCTATTTATAGAAGAGAGTTTTTAGTTTCATTCTGACATTGACACGTGTCGTATTGTGATTGGCTTCTGATGTTGACACGTGTCGCGCTATGATTGACTTCTGATGTCAACATCTGTCACGCTGTGATTGGCCTCCTGGTTGGAGGGAAACTCTTATGGGTCCTTGACGGTATAACGTTAACCGGTGTTTA